>JBAWJY010000076.1:0-147310 GCA_037356115.1 Neofusicoccum sp. Z2
AAATTAAACTTTTAATTTTTTTTATTATAGTAGTATAGTATATTATAATATTATTAAACTATATAATAGTAAAATAATAGAAGTATTTATAAATAATTATTTTAAACTCTTTTTATAATAATTTATTTTTTAATTTATTAATAAATCTCTAGTAAATTATATATATTAAAAATATTTACTTTTTAAAACTTTAAAAAGCTTAGTATATATATTTTTTATAGTTTATTTTAGCTTTTATAACTATAAATATATTTTTTAAAATTATAAACTAGAAGTTTATAGTTTTAAAGTTTATTTTTTTAAACTCTTTAAACTTTATTTTTATTAAAGTATTAAGTAAAAACTTTATATTATTATATAAAGTAAACTTAGTAGTTTTATAATAAAATATATACGTTTTAATTATAAAGCTTATAAAGTTTTATAATATTTTTAAATTAAAAAAATATAAAGTTTAAAGACTTTATATTAGTAATACTATTTACTTTTAAAAAAGCTAAAGAAATTATTAAATTATAAGATTAATTTTAAAAACTAGATTAATTTTAAATACTTTTAATATTTTATTTATATATTATATATAAAAAACTAGTATAACGCTAGCGTTAATAATAGCGTTATTTTTTATAATAGAAGATAATATCTTTAAAATATTATTTTATATATTATTATTAAATATATTAACTATTATAGTTTTAATTAAAAAAATATTAATTATAAACTATTAAATAGTAGTTTATATAGTAGTAGTAGTAGCTCTACGTTTTAAATTTACTATAATTTTAACTATTTTTTTAAAAAAAAATTATTATAAATTTAAATATAAAGTATAAAAAGTAAATAAAAAAAATAAATAGTAGTAATAGTTTAGTTAATTAGCTTAGATAAATTTATAAAAAAAAAAAAAAAGCTTAAAAGCTAGTAAACTAATAAATATTAGAGTATAAACTATAAAGCTTATATAAATAAAAAGTAAAGCTTTTACTAGTACTTTATAAACTTTTTATAATTATTATTAAATAATTATCTAGTATATTTATAAATAAGTATATAATAATAATATAAAATATAATATATAATTACTATTATAAAGTATATTTATTTTTATACTACTATTTTTATACTAAAAATCTTTATTTTTAACTTATTTATAAAGAATTTTTTTAGTTTTAAATAGATATTAATAAAGCTAATAAAAAAAAGATTATTTTAAAAAGCTAAAGATATAATATTATATTATAAGTTTATATAAATTAAGCTAAAAACGTATAAATTTATATTACGCGTTATATACTTTTTTTTTTTAATATATTAAAATATTATTTTTAAAAACTTTTTTTTAAAAGATATTTAGCTAGTATAGCTATAATAAGCAACTTTTTTTATATTAATATAGTATTTTACTAGAGACTAAACTTTTAAATTATAAAAATACTAAGATTTTAAAGCTTTTTTATATATTTAAATTTATTATATAAACTACTATTTTATATATACTACTATATAATAATAAATATATATAATTTAAAACTAGCTAGTTAAAAGCTTATATAGATTAAGAAAAAAGAACTATTATATATTATATATATCTTTACTTTAAATATATATATATAAAACTACGTAAAGTATCTAGAATAAATTTTAACTATTTTATCTACTATTATCTTTTAAACGTTTATAATATTAAAAAATAGTACTATATATAGCGTTTAGAGCTTATAGAACGTTATATAGCTATTTATTTTATCTAGACGTATATATATATAAACTAGACGCTAGTCTAATAGACTAAAATTATCTAGTTTAATAAGTACTCTACTAAAAAAAAAAAGAATAAAAAAAAAAAGTAGGTATTCTATATCTTTTATTAGAAATAAAATAAAGAAATAATCTAGTCTTATAAAAAAGAGAAAGATATATTAGTTATAGTTTAGAAAGGCTTCTTTAAAGATAGTAGAAGGTTTACTTTATATATAATAACTTATAATTTAAAGTTAAAGTATAGTAGCTATTCTATAAAGTCTTATCTTAAAGTTTTAGATAAAAACCTACTTAATTTATATAAGAATAGTATAATATTTATATAGGATAATACGCGTATTTATATAGCTATTATTATCTAAGAATAGTTTAAGATTTATAGGGTAGAAGTTATAGAATAGCCTCTCTACTTTCTAGACCTAAATTCTATTAAGTATATATAGTTTTATCTTAAAGCTAAGGTTCTAGAGCTATATCTAGAGCTAAGTAACCTATTTAGAGGGGTAGAGTATATAAAGAAGAAGCTTAGGGAGGCCTTAGTTAAGGCCTAGGAGGCACTACCTTAAGAGTTATTTAATAATGTATTAGGTAGTATAAAAAGAAGGTGTAAGGTAGTAATTGCTGTAGAGGGCTAGCACACTAAGTATTAGTTAGCAACTAAAATTACCACCTTTTTTAGAAGCTATTTTTACCTAATATATCTTGTGCACAAGCTTCTAGAGCGTTGCGTTGATGAATAGTAGTTAAAAGCGTTGATAAGGTGGTGGGCTGAGAAGCGGGTTCGCTCAGACTTTTGACGAGGCACTGTAGCATATCCTTTGACGCGCGACTGAATCTGTACCGCCAGGTTGCTGACAGGGTCGATCAGCTCTCTAAGCTTACCTTCGACGAGATTGGCGGCTTTTACCACGACTGGAGTGCGCCCATTGACGCACTAGAGTCTTAAACCCTTGGTCCGATCGGCGGTTCAGATAACACACAGGATTTCCGCTTGGTCTTTCCCGTCCATCGTGGCTCTTACGCCTGCTTACAAGACTTCTATCGCTCCCATATCGACACTGTCGACATTGTGGTTGGAGAAACAGGGTAAATTTCCTGTCCTTCCGTGCTGGTCGCATCGAAAAAAAGGAACTATCCGTCACTTTCGCAACTACAGTGGTGTTGTTTGCCAGTTTGCGGGGCTGGATCAGCACGGAGCTGCTTTCGTTGCAGACCCGCTGCGCTGCAACGGCTGCGCCTCTGGAATTGTGCAACGGTGTGTTACTTTCACGTATAAAGATCACCATGAGATTCGCGAGGACAGAATTTTATACCTACAGGACCAAGGGGGATTTCTCATTTTCGCCATGTAAGTAACCATGCCACAATGGGCTGATTGGCGTTCCAGGGAAACAGATTTCGACTTTCAGAACGGAGACTCCAAGGAGCGTCCGAGGCTTGATCGAATGGGTCTCTTTCGGCACCGAAATGGACCTGTTCAACGGCTGGATGCCCAGACGGCCATTCATGATATCTTAATACGGCCGAAAAGTCGATGACTTCATTGAAGAACTCCAAAAACGAGACGCCGAGCGCAAGGCATCGCTCGAGATAAACCAAGACTAGAAAGAGCGACCGCGAACTAAAAAGGCTAAATCTATCGTCGCAGTGGCTCTGGATGCCTACGCCGCGGAAGAGAAGAGCGACGCCTTGGACAGCACGTTCCTGCACTACGCCCGCTCCCAGATCCGCCTCTTCTCTTCGCCGGACACGACACAGCATCAAGCGCAATGATCTACGTTTTCCACTACTTCTCCCTCAACCAAGACTGCCTCGCCCGCATTCGCTCTGAGCACGACAACGTCCTGGGCGCCAACCGCGCCGCAGCCGGCGGCCGACTCTCCGAGCAACCAACGCTCCTGAATCAGCTGCCCTACACGACCGCCGGCATCAAGGAAGCCGTCCGCCCCTTCCCACCCGCTTCGTCCCTGCGCATCGGCGGGCACAACACCGCTCTGATCGACGAAGACGGCACGCGCTACCCGACAGCCGGATGCAATGTGTGGGCGCTGCGCCTGGCGATCCAGCGCAACCCGGCCTTCTGCCCATGGCGAATCGCTACCTGCCTGAGCGGTGGCTCGTCGGCGCGGACGACTCGCTGCATCCACCCAAGGGTGTGTGGCGCCCGTTTGACTTTGGTCCGCGCAACTGTATTGGCCAGATGTTGGCCATGTCTGAGATGAAGATCATGCTCGCCTTGACGGCCCGCAAGTTCTCCTTCTTCAGGGACTCGTACAACAAGTGGGATCACTTGCATCCGAGCAAGCACATCAAGATGGCTCTCGGTTATCAGGCGTACCAGGTTGAGGGGGGAGGAGGCGGTTCGCACGCAGCCAATAGGTACCCATGCAGAGTGTACTTCGCTGACGAGGTTATTATTTCACTTGAATAGTGTAGAATAATGTTCCCACTATTCCTTATGCTTTTGAATTACGCTGAATCTGGCGATTTATAACTCGCCGTCGCAAACACTATGGCATATCCCCTTTTCGTCAACCTGTGGCAATATCAGTAAAACCTTTTAAGGAAGTATGGTATACTTCAGGGTGACGTTCGCCAAGCTGGTATACTTGCCTTCGAAACTTTGAATCCTCCAGGCACCATTTCTTGAAACACCCCCTGCGAATCGTACTTCTCCGAGGCAGCACGCATCTTGGCGATACTCTCGGCGCCGTACGTGGAAAAAGGGTTCTGATCTTCGTGCGCGTAGTTGAGATACTTGAACGGATTGCTCTTGCCAATGCTGCGTGCAAAGTCCTCAATATCACTCAAGAACTGATTGGCGGCGGCTTGGAACGTGTCCTTCTTGCTATGGTCCTTCCAGTTTAAGAAACATAGAAAGACTGGGAAATCTGAGCGTAAGTGCCGAATCTTGCAAAAAGTCCAAGGTGGTATGCACATACTTATATTCTTCCCCTTGAATCTCTCGGTCCCAAGAACGTTGCCGCCGTTCTGTAGTGAGTCTCTAGTGGTCGGAGGGAGTGGCTGGAACAGTGCGGACACTTGCCATTCACCGCCGTCGGGCTTGAGCTTCTCGACGATGCCCTCAAAAAGCTCACTCACCTTGTGAAGTATACGCTCATCATTCTGGAATGTTAATGTGTTGAATGAGTTACTGCCGTTCGATCGCGTTAATTCAATTATTGGGAAAGGGGAGTCTGGAACGTTCAGTCACTTACCTCAGTCCCATTTTCTCCTCAAACTGTTCGGCCAGTCCCCGCACATAGGTGAGACGTGTGCTGTCAGAGAAATTGCCGGGAACTGCCAGGAACTTCTGGAAGATGGCAGGGCGTTCGATCGGCTTGGTGTATTCGTACGAGTTGGTTACGGATTTACGACCCTGTTCAGAAGAGTAGTCCAGCGAGACGATAGCGGCAGCATCCGAGTCATCATCGAGATCATTGACAAAATCCACCAACGCTCTTAGATGATGGGGTGCGGTGCTGAAAGGGTAGGTCACGTGGCCACCCCAGAGCTTCTGTTGCTTGAACGTGGCAAGGTCGATACGAGTGACGATTCCAAAATTGTTGGAGCCACCCTTCAAGACCTTGAAGAGGTCGGGGTTCGTGTCTTTGTTGGCTTTGACGATTTCGCCACTTGCGAGAACGACCTGCACAATCTCAGGCACGCGGACCAAAAGTCGTCGACGTAGAAGATCTCATCACGTACCTCAAAGCTCTGAACACTATCGCACACCCACCCTTGCCGCATAGACCAGAACGAGATGCCCCCGCCGAGGATGAAACCGCCAACACCAACGGTGCCAGAACGCCCACCAGCGACGCCCACATCATGCTCCTCAAGCATTTTATACACGGATGCCCACCGTGCACCCAGTTGGACGCTGACTGAGCCATTCTCCCAGTTGTAGACAGTAGCGTTCATCAAACCCAGGTCAATCGTCACGCCATGCTCTATATTTGCGGCACCGGGCCGCTCGGTATGGCCGCCACTGCGAACGGCAAACTGACATCCTTGCTCCACAGAACTGTTGGTATGCACCAGGGTCTTGATGATCACTGAAACCTCGTCGGCGTTGGTGGGCTGTAGTAAGCATTGCGGCTGTAGCTGCGCCGTGACCGACCAGTACGAGTCAATCCGGTCTTCGTAGGTTTGCTGGCCGGGATACAAGACCCGATCACCAAACCCAGCCGCTTTGAGAGCATCGCACTATCGACGGTCAGTCAATTATAGAATCCACGGAAGGATGTGGAGATTACACAAGCATAATACGTAGAAGCTAAGAATGGAGTCCTTATGGGCATTAGACAGGTATCACTCCTGCCCCCTATGAGGAGACTTTCAGCTGCAGTGGCGGTGAGAAGAAAAGTAGCCACACTCAGAACATGCATCGTCTCCGGCGTAATCTAAAGACAGAACAGAGACAAAAGCCAGGAGAATAAAACTCCAAAGAGGCGGCGTTGGTTAGTGTATGCCTTGATGGTAGCGTTCGATGTGGTTTTATGTGTGACAGAATCCTCTGCCGCAAAGAAAGATTATTTCATGTGATTGAAGACTTCGGGCATAGTTTATTGGTGGAGGTGGGGCTGTGGCCGGTTGTGCAAAGCGGGGTACGCATGCATGCCACATGTAAACCCGCAGCATCAAGAACACTGCAAGGTAAAATAGAACCTGGACAGAACTCGGGCGCAGTAAATGAAAAAATCTCAATGTATCACAACTTGCCCAGAGCCCTTACTCCGATGTTCCGTCTTGACAGGCTATTTCACCAACTACCAGCAACGCTCGACTCTGCGTGATGCCTCTATATGACTCCAAATTCATTGGCCATGGTAAACGCAATTTCAGGGTGTGTGTGTGAGCCACAAATATACCCAGGCACCTCGTGGTCCGTGGAGGCCAAGAAAGAAACTTTGCGTCAATGCACTTTACCAAAAGGATTCACTCTCGAAGTTGTGTCATGACATTGGAGGCTTTTTATTACTGCGCAATGAAAGACACATCATACGAGGGTTACGTCCACTAGTGTCTTTAGAGAGGTAATGTCACGTACCGAAAGGGCCTGACATAGTATATATATCAGCCACGCCTATGAAATCCCTTAATTAGAATTCATACCAACCCTCTTTTGCCCCACTGAGAACTACGGTGGCGTGGCGTAGTGGCACAAGGCCAATCCCTTACAGGTAACGCCTAAATACTCCTCAAGCTCTAGCTCTTCACCCATTACATGTCCAGGGTTAAACAAAGCATGCTTAGGACGCATTTCTAGCACGCCTCCGCTCGCTACTACTACCGGAGCCAACGACTACAGGATGCTCCATCTACGCCTGCGCGGATGGCTAAGCCAGGCCAATCCCGCCCTCACTCCAGTTGCCGCCGCATCGTCCTACAGAAGCCGCACCTCATCCATCAGCATGCAATAGCCCGACGTCGAGAGCTGGAACACCTGGATCGACTTCACCACAGCCAGCACCGACGCCCTCTTCAGCAAAGTGCTCATCACGTCGTTCGATTTCCCGGGCCTGCCCTCCGACCTGCCCGCCGCCCAGCTCCGGGCCAACAGCAAAGACGCCTTCAAGTTCGTGGCCATCCGTCACAGCTGCACCGTCGTCAACGAGGCCCTGTGCGTTGCGTGCAGCCACCTGGACCACGCCGAGTCGCCCTGCTGGAGCGCCGGCAGCCTCCCGCGCCCCACCAGCAAAAGCCGCCCACTGGTGCGCCGTCGCCCGCGCCGCCCACCCCGGCACTCAGAGCAGCCTCGTGCCCGGCGACTGCAAGTTCTTCCTCGACGAGTTCCCACTGGCGTCGGCCACCGCCGCTGAGGAGACGCGCGCCCAGGCCTGCCAGATGCTCCGCCAGATATGTCACTACGGGCAGCTCTACCACACGCGCTACTGCTACCTGCTGACGCCCACGGGTCTCGTGCTAGTGCGGCGACGCAACCTGCCAACGCATCGGGTGCAGGCGCAGCCCGCGGTGGGGCCGCGGCGATCGGCCTTTGTGGCGGCCACACAGAGGCTCGCCGCTGGGGATGGTGACGGCTCTGCTGAGGAGGAGGGCACTCCGGAGGTGGCCAGGATTCCGTGGAGGGCAGACGGCTCAGACGGCAGCTTGAAGTTTAACCTGGCGCTGTTTGCAATCCACATGCTGGCCAACGCGTTGCGAGCCACCCAGACCGCCTAAATCGGCATTGCCGAAGCCCTCGAGTACCGACAGCTCAGGATGGCATACGGAGGAGTGGGCAAGAAGGACGCATTTGAAGTAGGAAACCGAGGGTGGGGTTTGATGCAGAACTAACAGAAATGAGAAGAAACTTGCGAGTGCTACAGACATCTCCGACAAATGATTCCTTTCTCACAACATTGTAGGTCGAGGAGACTGCGGGGATGCAGGGATCCTCGAATAGGCACAAGAAAGATGATTCATGCCATATCAAACCAGGGAGGCGGAAGGCTTGCTGTGGATCCTAGATAGGCGGCTGGAGAGGTTCGATGGTGCGTTGTTGCGGTGGAAGATGGAATGCCACCGATGATGCTCTTCTCTTGTCTATGCCTGGCTGTCCGGACGGAGGCGCGCGTGGAGGTGCGAGCGGAGTGGACTTTTGGAGAAGAGGCCTCTTTGTGTACCTCTATGTAGAAATTTGTACTTCTTGCCATTCTGTGAAGCCCACTCGCTCAAAGGAGCCGCCATGGCCTTTCCCCACGAGTAATAATTGGGGTTTATACGAACCCTAACACGACGTCTTTAAACCGGTGATAATGTGAACTTGAATTGGAGTGATCCGTCTCTGTAAAGAGTGCGTGGTAGTATAGTCAAAGACACAATAACGTATGCTCCACTCAAAGGCAGCTGCTTTTTGACCCAGTCAGTTCTAGGGAGTAAATCTGGTCGTTTAAAGTACAAGAAGAGCGCTCTTTCGTCCCCTTGCGTATTCGATGTGGTGGAGGTCGTGATATCGAAACCGATGTTGTCGTACGAGATCTGGTGGTACAAGAATCCAATATGGATTGTGACCATCTCTTGCGTCAAATAATTGCAAAGCCGCACTGCACCGTAGTGATTCATTGGCCCAGAGTACGTAAGTTGGAATATGCATTCAGGAAATGCATTCGTAGAATAAGCGAGCGTTGTCTGCCAGTCTTTATCCGGAAAACATGAGCTAGTATTGAAAGAGTGGAGTCCGTTCCCACGAAAGCTAACGCAGACATGCGGAAATGCGTAAGGCACACTCACAAGGAGGGGCGGATGGCCAGGAGGGATGTTTGAGATGTATATCTCCCGAAAGCCGACGAGGTAATCAGGGGACAGCTTGCTGTCGTATTTTAAGAGTTTCCCGTAGCGTGTGAACTGGTTGGGGATATCGCTGATTTCACCCCATTCAGGGGCGCGAATTTCTAAAGAAACAGATTTTGCAGATTCATGAGATTTATCCACGCATGCCAGGGGTGCAATGAAAGTAGCTTCGCGTCTCCTCATTGCCCTCGACGATCCACAAATTTCGCGATCACGAGCTTTGCGATATAACGGTAGCCAGATGCGGAGTCCTAGGTTGGTAAAAGAATATTCCTGTTGGATCTCGCTTGGGGATTTGTCAGGGCAGTATGCCTTCACCCACTCGCGATAGTCGATCGGTTCCATTCCTGAGCTGCCCCAGAAGTCATAGGGTGATGAAGCCAATATGGTAGTGGGACGATACGTTTGACGGTCCCATGCAAAGATCGTGTGGTCTGCAGATGTCTTCAAGATTTCAAGTTGCAGCCTGGTGAAAGCATTGTTGCCCTCTCCGTACATGACTGGCATGTAAACATTGAATATTCCCATGAGCGAATATGCCTCGTCCTCTTTTCTCTTTGTGGTTCTTTTAGCGGCCCACGACATTCTTCTTGCAATACTAGCGCGTTGGAATGCGTCTTTCGTAATGAGGTACTCCTCCTCAATATGGGTTATGCTTTGGATTACTGTGCACAGGCTTCTTTTTGTGCCAATTTGAGCCCAGTTCCTAGCGAAAAAAACGAGATGTGTAGGTGCAATGAGTTCCTGCAAGGTCCACCCGCGCTTGAACCAAGAACTTTTTTCGAAGGCGGAACGTAGGCTACGAGGGTCTTCGTGGCTGCGTACGTCCGACAAATATGTGTAGCACACAAGCGCTTTCCCGTAGTACCGGAACATGGAATTGATGGCCTCGGAAAGCTCGGCGCTGCTGCTTTTGTCGATGCAACATGAATCAATCCAGACATATTCGATGCCGTCTTCGAGGGCTTGCGCACAGCATCCTTCGACTTTGAAATATCCTTTCTTGGACTTGTAATCCCCCTGTGTAATGTCTTTGAAGGTCACTTCATCGTCATCGTTGCCCCATCGGTGAGAAAGGATGGCATATTCCGGTATGTCTTGGTCGTTCTGCTCTTGGAGCGCAATATCGATGGTGCCGCTCAGCGGGTTTCTTTGGCAGTGCAGCAGATACATCTTAGATTGAGCACGTGAAAGGACGATTTCCTGATTGGTGGGCGTTGAAAATGAAGAAGGATCTCTCAGTGCAGATAGAAGCGCCTCCTAGCTCTGAGAGAGATGGTGTTGCTTGTTACTTGTCAGGGCGAACCTGGAGAGAAGGAAAATTTTCTCCGCGCAAAGTGGGGACTCAGACAAGAGAGGACAGCGGAGACTGCAGCTCCAGACAGAAAAAAAAGTCTTGGCAAGCGAATGGAAGCCGTGCGCGAGGCGGCTGAGCGGGCGGTCAACCATCACCGACACCTGATCGTACGCCTACATCAAAGTGTTGCAAATACGGATCCGTACTACGCCGCCGACTCTCCGAAACAGCTTACCAGACTACACAAAGCATGGGTCCGCAGTCAGCAGCTACACTCCCAGCAAGCGCGGTACGAAGACAATGGCCTTGGCGACGCTCACGGCTTTTGCTAACAAAGCGACACACTCCAGGCTCGCAGCCTCGCCGCACACGGCCTTGCGCTCACCCACTCCCTCAACGCGCTCCGCGAAAAGTACCAACCAACCAACACCGTCATCCCTGGCATTTGCGCCCAAGCGACCGCGATAAGCGCCTCCCTCTCGCAGCTCTACGCCCTGCTCCTCCGCGACGGCGGTGCCAGCGCTGAATGTGACCCGCCGCAGCAGCAACAGTTGCGCGCCGCGCTGGATGTGGCGCTGACGGCCTGTGCGGTCGCGTTCGCGTGCCTTGATGAGGAGTGCGAGCGGTTGTCGTCGTCCGGCAGCACGACTGCGGTCGCCAGTGCTTCCGACAGATTGAAATGGCGTGCGAAGCGGGCGCAGCGGCTGCCGCAGTGGAGGGAGGACGCGATGAAGGAGCTACTGCAGCAGATGCGCGAGCTGCGCATAGCGCTAGTGCTAGTTGTCAAGGTGCTTCTGATACGGCAGCCGGAAGAGGCGTTGCGGCTGCTGAGCGAGGATGGCGATCAGTTGGCGCAGAGGTCGAAGGCGCTAAGGGCGGCATGGCCAGCCGTTGAGGTGCCGGAATCGGTGGTTAAGACGGCCGGGGCGGTGGAGGGGGGCGAAGAGGGCGAGATGAGTTTTGTTGACGCTGTTATCAATTCGCCGGCATATCGAGACGCTGTGGCTGCTGCAACGAAAAATGACCCCATTGAACGGTCTAATACAGCGGCGCTTGAACAGGTAGACGTGCAAGACATTGAGTATTCGGCAGAGCATGGGGAGCCCAGTCCAAGCGCTGGCCAGACAATGTCAGGAAGTAATGGAGAAGAAGCAGATGATATCGCTCAAGAAAATGGTGGGCCGAATGGATTGCAAGGGGAAGAAACAGCAGAAGAGCAAGCATTGCCAAACAGGTCTGCAAAATTGGCTACGAAGGAGGATGTCAAGTTGGACGAAGAGAGAGAAATACCTCCGCTGCCGTCGCAGGAGCAGAGCACTATGGAAAGCGAAGAGGAGAAAGCACCACCTTTGCCACCTCGGAGGCCTGCAGCATCTCAAACAGCAATTGCATCTTCGTCCACCGCTGATGAAGCCGCCTCCACCTCTGGACCCTCAACGGATGAACCCCATGACACGGAGGATGCAACCACAAGTGCGCTCAGAAGGTCCTCAGAAGCTACACCATCAATCCCTCCAGCCGAATTCGACCCTACCGCTGAAACTGATAACCAAACCAAACCTTCCTACGAGCTAGACCGGACGCCAACCAGCACCACGCACAACCCCCTCTCCACCCTCGAACTCCTCATCCGCCACCACTGGCAAACCATCCTCCTCACGGAACTCCGCTACATTACGACCCTCAACACCCTCCGCCGCACGCTCTGCTCCAACACAGTCCTCCACGACTCCTGGCCCGCGCTTCTCCCGCACCTCGACAGCTGCCTGCCCTACCTTGACGACATCGTCGCCCTCCATGCCCGCTACCTGCTTCGACCGCTTGCGCTGCAGCTCGCCAGTGTCATCAAGACGGATCTGCTGCTGCCCATTTTCCGCGTCTGGCGCAGGAGGGCAGAAAAGGCGTATCAGGCATTCTGTCGGAGGTGTCCGCATGCGGTGATGGCAGTGAGGGCAACATTGACGGGGGATAAGGGGTTTAGGACGTTTATGAAAGGACTGGAGGAAGAAGGAGTGGAGGGAGGCCTGGAAGGAATGCTGAGAGAGCCAGTGAGTAGGTTGGGTTATTATTGTGAGATGATTGAGGCAATCGGAGCGCTGGAGTGGGATGCAGGGGGTGGAATTAGCGAGGGTGACGGCAGTGTGGTACGGCCGACGCCCGTTGGACAGTATAGCAGGATGTTGCTGCGGTTGAAAGAGTCGTGTGAGAGGTTGATGAAGGAGGAGGCGGATGCGGAAGAGCTGCGGAATATTCACCGCAGGATACAGACCATAGACTATAACCACGTTGAGCCGCTGAATCTCTTGAACGGGGAGAGGGCGATTGTGTACCAGGGACCTCTGGCTTGCAAGACCAAAGCGAAGGGTCTGTGGAACCAGGTACACTGCGTGTTGCTCGACAACTACTTCTTCTGGGGGCGGGTAGAGCGGCCGCGAGAGTCGTGGTTTGGGAAGTACAGGTATGGTGAGAAGCTGTGGGTATTAGAAGCGGTAAGTGCGATTATGGGAGAGACCTGCGTTGTTTGTTCGCTGATTAGATGTGTAGCCCATGCTTGTACAGCAGCTTGAGTGTTCATTCGAAACTGCCTTAGGCGGGAAAGCGAAAGCCTCGATCATTGACAACGTCCCCAGGGGCTCGGAGCTGTTCGTCTTTTCTGTGAAAGCAGGTAAAGCCTGTCATCTTATGGCTGCAGCGACGCAAGAAGAGAGGGAAGAGTGGGTTAATTACATTCAGTCATCGGCTGTATCATGAGATAACAGAAGAAGAGCGCGTGCTTACCATCGTGTGGAGTATGGGGTTTATGATATGTGATTGGGCTGGACGGCACCGTCTGTATCCCGGGTCACAAGGACTCCCACATCAAGCTCTGCGAGATCGCGGATGGGCTGTCGCTGGATGAACGCATGTCTTTTAGGCCTAGTGTTGCTGTTGACAGATTGACGCCGTCGAATGAAGAAGCCGACGTACCTACGCAAGAACGCACCTGCGCGGAGAAAGGAGAAGCCCATGGTGCGGCATGCCACCTTTGCTCGCAGCGCAGGCAGGCCCGGCATCACCAAGACCTCCACGACCCGGGCTGCCTGCGCGATGGCCGCCGCCAAGCACTCGGGCAACCGGCATGTCATCGTCGGGACTGTGCCCACGACATGCAACCTGCCTGTCCAGGAAATTGCCAGCATCATCGGCCCGGCAGCAAGACGTCCTCGAGACCGTGCAGCTGAAGGCGGCCCACTTTCACAAATCCTTCTTCAGGATGTGCAGTAAACAAATCATGGGCCCTGCTTGATTGGTGAGATGGTGTTCCGGCTCGAGCGGCGTGGACAAGCAAAGCCTTCGCACAGCATGGGTGTGCGCGATCGACATCGTACGGACCCGCACAGTTCACCTGCAAGGGACGTCGGTGCAGGTGCTGCTGGACGAAAGTCATCGCATGGCACACTGAAGCGCAACCGCTGGATGAGTATAAGGCGTAGGGTCGATCTGACGACGCCGATTAACAACAGCTGTCCGCTGCTGCCGTACGCGCTGATCCATGACCCAGCGAATAGTGACTGCAAGCACTTCGTCTGGTTTGCGCACCACGCCGACTACTAATACGGCGATAGCATGCTGCCCATTCTGTAGTAGGCACCTCGTCACCACGTTCCCGCCGTTCAGCAGCTTTTTCAGGTGCCTCGAGACCGTGGACGCGGCTGCGTCCGAAAGTACCGGCGTATCTTGGACATTTCGTAGGTGGATTGCCGGGGAGCTATCTAGTTCTAGCTAAGAGAACTGACGTTTAACAGGAGTATAGATTGGTTGTTTTCGATTAAACCTTTTCGGTTCTCACGGGCACGTCTCTATATGCGATCCCGCTTCTTCTTGTCTCTCCTTATCAAATCAAGGCCATTTTGCCTATTGCGGGCTATTCTCATCTGTTTCCACTTTTGCAACAAGCAAGCAATCAACTGCACTCCGTAATCCGTCCCAGCAATCTGGTGAGAACATCAAGGACTGGTCTAATCTTTCCTCGTAAGCTTCTACCACGCGCAGGAAGATATCTCTCAGCCTTGCTGGTGATCCAGATTATCCAGAAGAGACCATTCTAAGGGCCAGCTCCCGTTCTCAACTACACGAAGTTGGGGTCCAGTCGTGGTCATTGATTAGCATCAGTGTGTTCCCGGTGAATTTGGAGAGCAAAAACTCGTCGGCATGGTGGAGAGCATAGATCAACAATAGGATTCTTTTGGACCACGATAATTCATTGGGTTCATGATCTGGATGGACCGGTGTGGTGCATGATCGATCCGACGGTATTTCATCGTTCAATTAGTACAGCCGCATTCAAAACTCCACTGGGCACATTCCCAGGTATCCTTCCTGAGAATTTAAGAAGCATTTCCAAAGACTCTGCAATGTGCTCCCAGTCCGGGTCACAAGCTTAAATGGTGTAATCATATACGGTGAGCCCGTTTACATCTGTAGCTATTGCCACCACATTTAGAGCCAGAAATGCAGCTTTTGTAATATAATGGACTGTTCTGAACTTAACTCTTCTAAAGTCAATGGTACCGGTCTGTTGGCCGACCTGCGTGTAGTGTATTGCCAGTACGGGTTTCTCGGTGAATAGCTCTTCTATTGGACGGATGTTTCCCCAGCTTTGTGCAAAGCAGTCGCATAGTCTCCTTCTAAGGCATTAATGTTAATACCAAACGATATGAATTCAGGGAGACAAGGGAACAAGCGCACCCTTGCGGCGTAATGAAGGCGGGTCTCGGGTAAAGAAACGTCCCGAATCATGAGCCCATGTGTCATGAACAGGTGTAGTGTTTGATATATATGCGTAAATTTCGTCCATTGAAGGGTTAGATGGAGTAGCGAGGTTCCGGAGTTGTCCTTGTTGTGTATGTTTAGACCTCTGGCTAGCAGCAGATTGCAGACAGGACTGCTGCAACTTCGCAACACAGTTTTAGATCTAGACACGCCCACGCTGACTAATTCCAGGCCCCGATTACTGTGGCTCTGACTACAATTCGTGATGTAGCGCAAAACCTGAACGGATAATGCTTAATTTTAGTAAAAAATTGTCGAATTGAAGAAAAGGCGCGCACGCGCAATGACTCATGTTGACTTGATCACTTATATTCTAATATAAATCAAAGTATTAAGGAAAATATGATAACTTAGTCATATTAACCTCGAGGTGTTAACCTCCTAAATTAAGAAGTCTAAATAAACTCTCCCCGGTCACCCAGCGGTTCACTCTACCAATCAGTATCGGGTTCTGACAAGATCTCGAAAATTTGTTATGCCTCCCTCTTCTTCAACACCAACATCAATGGTGGGTTCGTCATTGTAAACGAATCCATACACCCCTCGTCGAATTCCTTCTCCCCTTGGCCCTCGGCAAAGGTTAATTCAAAATTCATCACTACCGCCGAAATCACCCCCCTCATCTCCATGTAGCCCAGCTGCTTGCCAGGGCAAGTATACGTGCCCCTCGTAAACGGAATGAATGGGACCGTCTCGCTCTTTAAGTCTACACCCTCAAACCGCTCTGGCCTAAACTCCCCCGCATCTTCGCCCCAGAACCGCGTGTCGCGGTGTAGCGTCCAGGGCGGAATAGACACCATGGTGCCACCAGGAATAAAGGTACCGTCATTCGGCATGGTGATGCCGCCGACAGGCGTTTCACGAACAAGGCCCTCAATAACAGGAGGCTTGAGGCGCAACGTCTCGTTGATGATGTGGTCGAGGTATTGAACAGTGGCGAGGGATTTAAGGCTGCGGTCTGGCAGTGCTTCAAGCTGGGTGCGCAGCTTGGTAAGGCAGGCCGGGTCGCGAGTGAGGTAGAAAATAGCGTTTGTGATGGCGGAGGCGGTGGTATCGCTACCAGCAAGGATGAGAAGAATGGAGTCGTTCTCGATGGAGCGCTGGGTCTGGCGTTTATTGGTATCAGAGGCGTCGTTCTGGGACTTGATAATCCAGCTGGAGATATCGGTGGGGGTGTCGTTGACCGGGTCGAAATTCTGTGGGTCTGGTCAGAGAGTATACTGTGTGTGTCTGGGAGAACTCACCTTTTGCTTCATGCGCATGGTGTCGTGGCACCACTGGAAAAATATCGCCATCTCGCCAACCAGGCCGATTTGGCCAATCATCTTGAAAAACCACGGGACTGGACCGAAGATTCCGTACATCTTCATAGTGGCGTGCAGCGCCTCGAGGGACGTAGTCTTGCCCTCTACTGTGACCTTGCCTTTACCATCCCTAATCATGCCGAAATCATGGTTATAAGCAACCCGACCCATGGCGTCAAACGTGAAGAAGCTGACCCAATCGGTCAAGTCGATCGAAGTTCCCGTTCGGGTTTCGAGAGCCCGGATAAGGTCATTGATCACCTCTTGAACGCGTGGCTCGTAGTCGGCAAGAGCTGAAAGAACGTTAGATGAAGTTCAAATCTTGACAAAAGGGCCGCGAAACATTGATCCAACTCGAGCTCCGTTCTAACATGAGGCATCATCTTATTTTGATGGATGCTTAACAACAAAGTCGCATGAGTCCAGCGGAATTCTTCGCTGCAAAATGGAACTGATTCTGAAGGGATGTTTCTCATGTGGACTCGACCAGGCCATTTTTGCATCTTATCGTGCAGTGATGGAAAAGAAAGGGAGCTACTTGCCTTTGCTGCTGAATCCTCTATCAAGTATCCTTCTCCTCCATGAGTGAATGGACGGATCGGTAACAAGCAGGATTTGTCTATCTTCCTCGGCATCTGGGCTATGATGGTACCACGTGCCCCTTCTACATTGCGCTTTGGCTCCATACAAGAGGGGAATCGCTGAGGGGTTAAGGATGGAAAGCTCGCGCCCCCCAACCCTGACGTAGTCGCCATAGCGCTTGTGAAGCCTGTCTATCTGACGGAATAGACGAACATTGGTCGTAACCGCTGCGTGTAGTCGGTAAAAAGAAGTGAGCACGCCCTGCCACGGGCCACGGAACTTGCGAAGGGGTGAAAAGAAGAGACGGTAGACAGCGGTGCTACCAAAGAAGCCGAGAAGGAACGTGACCGCAAATGTGAGGACCAGGCGAGTGGCTGCGAGGACATCGTGGTTGCGGATGAACAAAATGAACAATAGAGACAATGTCAAGTTCCACAGGCCGAGAACGCGCCATCCATAATCGTCCAGCTGGAGTTTGAGACTCGATATGTGGAGAGCTGAGCCGAGCACTACTGAAGTTATAGGTAGTGACAGGGCAAAAGGCGCTTCAGCCGGGGAAGCCATATTGTCGAGGAACCGTTGAGTAAGCTCCAGGTCTCGATTGATGCCAGTGGCCGTGGGTATTTATGCGGCTAAAATTTTGCAAGATGCCAAGAAATACTGGAATTTTGCCTAGATGGAGTGCGGGCATGAGTCCAACTCTGGTAAGGATTGCGACTGTTAGACACTGACGCTAAGGCTTCATAAGCAGTTTCTCCAGAGATTTGACAAGGTTGAATGTGTGGTTGAACACACCTGCACCTGTAGGGATTGGACGTATTCCAAAACTATACGGCCGACAAAAATTCAAGTTGAAATTTTTGTTCATCCAATAATGTTCAGTGATTTCATAGCACATCATGTTTTCCATTCATTCAACACGTGAAAGCGGTGAGTCCTAGTGGGTTTTTGAAGCGGGGACATTTTGGCCCCCATATAGATCAGCACGGATCAGATCAACTACCGAACATCAAAACTTATTCTTGTCAGCACTAGCTACTGAAGAGGCAGCCGCTCCGGGGTAACGGACAAACTCTGGGCATCTTACTGGACGTTCGTTTTAGAGGGACATTGCCCCATATTAAAACCATTAGGGTGTGTTTGGCAATCGTCTGGATTGTTAGCTAATAGCTTGGCGGGTGGGTTCGGATCTGCGCCGCGGCACAATTCGACGTCGAAACAACACATGACTGTTCTTTGGTGTAGTTGCCTCGTCTATTGACTCTAGGAGGTCAGCCTCGTCACGTGCAAGTGCCCTATTGTTCTAATAAAACCACGAAAAAAAAAGAAAGTGCCACGGAAATTAAAGACCAGAGAATAGATAGCAAGCGAAAGTAGTTGTCTAGCGTGTAGAAAGCCTCGAGTAACGTTTGAAACCCCGAATGAAAAGCAAACGGAAAACAGATGAGAACTTAAGCGAAAAAACCCTCTAGCCAGCCGATTCCCCCTTTCAAGCACCGAGGTAC
Source organism: Neofusicoccum sp. Z2 (assembly GCA_037356115.1). Classification (NCBI taxonomy): domain Eukaryota; kingdom Fungi; phylum Ascomycota; class Dothideomycetes; order Botryosphaeriales; family Botryosphaeriaceae; genus Neofusicoccum; species Neofusicoccum sp. Z2. The sequence continues at coordinate 18,558 of JBAWJY010000076.1, forward strand.
TGTTGCAACAAGAAGAAGCCCAATACCAAATGAAGCAGGAAACCATACAACAAAACAGCCTGCGGCGCACCCCTCGCGGCCTGTCCGAACAATCTTCCCAAACGCGACAATCTCTCTCTGCTGTATGAAGTCTTCGTCATCATCCCCAATGCACCAGTAGGAACCACCTCATCATTCCACCCACTCTCTCCAACTTCTGTAGGCTCAGGAGCAGACAGTACGAGATCGTTGCCCCGCTCCAACCTTGGAAACGTCATAACAGCACCCTGCGCCTCTACCCCTCCCAAAAACGCAGCGACCATCTCATCCAGTCCGATACACACGGCCCTTGCAGCCCACTCAGATAGAGACAGTGATTCGAACTTTGTGCCGCTCTCCTTCTCGAGGAAAGTCTGGATCTCCTGGACCGGGATTTCCAACTCGCCGGAGTGATGGACGTAAGTGACGAGATCCGAAGAGGAAGTCGGCGCAGCAGTCACCATCCCCACGACATCCCGCGCAACCAAGTCCACGGAGATGAAGTCGAAGTAGCCGCGCCAGGCGTCCGATATGGGCACGGCGCGGAGCAGGCGTGAGTACTTCAGGAGGTTGCTCATGACGTCGAGAGGCGGGGCTTCCGGGCCAGTGATGCTGGAGGGCCGATGGACGAAGACATGGGCGCCGAAGTGCTCGGCGGCCTTCTGGAGCAGCTGCTCGTTGAGCCACTTGGTTGCCGTGTAGCCGTCGGAGCCGTCGGCTGGCGGGGCGAACTCCTGGGCCGAGGCCTCTTCGAACACGGCCTTTCCGGACAGGTGGCCCACGCTTGCGGAGGAGATATAGTGGAATGGCGTGCGGCGGGGGAGTGTCAAGCGGAGGAGCTCTTTGGTTGGCTCGACGTTGGTTGGCTTGAGGGAAGCGTACGTCTTGAGAAACGAAACGTCGGCGCCGTTGTGGATGACTGCGTCGCATTCGCGGAAAATGCGGGATGCAACGCTTTGGGAGAGACCAAGGCGTGGAAGCGTCAGGTTGCCGACGTGGACGGCGAGCTTAGGTGATCGGAAGGGGGCGAGACGGTTGGCGCTGTGGCGGACGGCGATGCAGTGCACCTTCTCGATGCTATCGTCTTCGAGAAGTTGCTTGAGGAGGGCTCGGCCCAGGAAGCCCGTTGCACCGGTGAGTACAACTACTCTCGGACTGCGGCGGGGACTTGCATCCGGCTCCGGAACATTGAGCTGAGAGAGCATTGGCGGAAGTTGCGTTTCATATGACCAGTCAATCACATTGGTCCTTGGAGTGTCTTGCTCTGGCTCGGATCCCCCGAGCTTTGCCGCCATTCCGCCAAGAGTGCTTCCATCGAAAAGCTGGACCAGAGGAATGTCAACATCGAACTCGTCCTGAATATGTTTGCGAAGTTGAAGCAACAGAAGCGAGCTGCCGCCAACACTGAAGAAGTCGGTCTCGGGATCAACCTCAGCAGAGCGCAACGCATCCCGAGGGACCACGTTCTGCCAGATAGCCAACAAGCGCTGCTCCGTCTGGTTGAGTTGTCTTCCGGTCTGGCTGGCTTGCTGGCCTTGCGGAAGAGGCAGCCTGGCAATGGCCATCCTGTCGACCTTGGAAGAACTGTTCGTGGGCAAGCGGTCCACATGGACAATCATCGACGGTCGCATGTATTGAGGTAGAGAGAGCGAAGCCAACAGCTTCTTCAGATAGGCGTTGGGTTCAGCGACCGAGTGAGCCGGGGCGAAGGTAGCATGCGCAACTAGGTACTTGGAGTCGGAATCAGCGGCCCTCAAGGTCACGACCGTCTCCGCCAATGTGCCGCCGGAAGCCGCAAGGATCACGCTCTCAATCTCCCTGAGATCAATCCTCAGGCCACGAAGCTTGACTTGGGTGTCGCCGTCAATGCGTCCCTCGATCACTAACGCTCCGTCACTGCGAAGGCGGCCGCGATCTCCCGTGCGGTGCAAGGTGCTGAAGCCGAGACTCCTCGATTTGGCCGGGGCATAGACATCGGGGATGAAGCGGCGCTCAGTCATGTCTGGATTGTTGAGGTAGCCCGAGGCAACGCCTATTCCACCGATGACGATCTCGCCGGGGACGCCCATGGGAAGAGGCTTGCCGCTGTCGTCGAATATGCAAACAGAGTAGTTCGGCCAGCTGAAGCCTGCCGGGACTTGCTCAGTGTCTAACGCTGGGTTCGCGTAGAGCACTTCCACGGAATTGCAAGTGAACGTGATCTCTGTTGGCCCGTAGCCACTGAAAAGGCGCAGATCAGACTTGCCGAGTGCACGGAACTCGCCCTTCGTCGTCTGGGTGAGCTGCTCACCACCAGAGCAAGCGATACGCCAGTGCGAATGCTTCAACAGAGAGGGATCTCCGTGGCGAAGCCAGCTTGAGTATTCAGATGGAGTACCCTGGGTGAAAGAGATGCCTTCAGTTGCAATGATCTTCGCAATGGCAGCTGAATCACCACGGAGCGCTTGAGGAACAATGTAGAGGCTGCCGCCAGTAGCCAGAGCAATACAGATCTGCGACAGAGACATGTCGAAACTGAGGGAGCTCTGCTGCAGGACCACGTCCTTCTTGAAGTCAAACCTCTGTGTGGCCCACTCTGTGTTGTTTATGATGCCGGAGTGATGCAGGACAATTCCCTTGGGGGCTCCAGTTGAGCCGGAAGTGTAGGCATACATAGCTGGCATGTCAGCCCGAGCAAGAATGCTGGGGCTGCTCTGAGCGGCTGGCGGCAGGCGGGAGACATCGAGGACACGGGCCTGTGAATTCAGTTTCGCGACACTCGATTGAGTCAGTGAGTGTACTAAGAGGGCATCCAGCTTGCAGTCGTCGGCTATCAGGGCAAGCCGAGGAATGCTGGACCGCGGGTCCATAGGAACGTAGATTGCTCCCAGCTTCCAGATGGCCAACAATGAGCTGATCCAGTCCGCCGAGGGCTCCTGGAAAACACCAATCTTGGAGCTCTGACCGGTGCCCGCAGCCAGCAAAGCGCACGCGATTGAATCTGCCCGCTTTTCGAGCTGCGAATAGCTCAGAGAGGTACCGAGGCCGTCCTTCACGGCGACCCGATCACCGTTCTGTTGAACTGTGCGCGCAATCTGATGCGCCATGGTTTCCGGCCACTGCGATGGACAAATCGGTCCTCTTCCGAGCTCCATCGCTTTCTCAACATCCGAGCTTGAGAACAGGGACGCTCGGCTCGGGCGCATGGCTGGGTTCGCAGAGAAGGCCTCGAGCAGGTTGACGTAGCTGCTGCTCAGGATCTCAGCGTCCGATACGCTATAGAGCTCTTTCTGGGCCATGAAGCTGACGCTAACGTTACCGTCAGCGTAGTCGACAACATCGAGACTGAGGTCGTATGCCGTCCTGCTGCTCTCGAACTCGAGGCCCTCGGTGTCACACCCGCAGAACGCGCGGTTCCCCTTGACACCTTGACGGTAGTTGATGAAGGCTTGGAACAGAGGATTGTGTCCGGCTGAGCGAGTGACGCCCAGGTTGCTGATAACCACATCGAAGGGAATGCTCGAGTTTGCGAGAGCTGCATGAGCCTTGCCCTTTGCTTCCCGTAATGCATCAGTGAAGCTCTGCCTCTCCTGGGCCTTGAAGCGGAGAGGGAGGAGGTTGAGGAAGAATCCAACGGCCTCGTCGTTGTCACCTCCGTTGCGATTCGCATCGGCAATACCAATGCACAAGTCATCCGAGTCGAGGAAGCGGAAGAGCAAGGCCTTGTATGCCGCCAGATAAAAGTGGAAGGTTGACACCTTGACGCGCTGGCACACAGCCTGGATTTTGGAAGCAAGGTCTCTCCCGACTGTGGTGTGAGCCATGGAGAAGTCGTAGTTTGTCAAAGGCGTGCGATTCGACTTCGAGGCAAGTGAGAGCAGAGGCATGGGCGACGGTGTGTCGTTGAACTGCTCCCTCCAGTATCGAAGTTCCCCATTCCACACTCCGGCTGAATGCTGCTCCCTCTGTCTCTCTGAGAAATCAGCATATTGCAGCTTGACTGGTGTCATCGGTTGTTTGTTGTAAGCCTGTTGGAGCTCTTTGAGAATAACCTCCAAGCTGACACCGTCCATGTTGATGTGGTGATAAGCAACAATTATCTGATGCGTCGTCTCCGAAAGGGACAGCAGGGAGATTCTCATGATTTCTCCATGCTCAATGTCGAAAACGTGCCTCTTGATCAGCTCATGCTCCCTGGAGATTTCCTGTTCGTCCGACACTCGCTTATGCGCAAGTTGTAGGGTACTCTCCTCGAGCACGCCTTGCATTGGCTGTCCACTTGCATCCTCGAAGAAACAAGTGCGCAGAGCCTCATGGCGCCTTCCAATTGTCTCCACCGCTGCTTCGAGTGCATCGACACGGAGCCTTCCTTTCATTCGGATAGAGCAAGTGATATTGAAGGTGGTTTGATCGTCCAAGAAGTGCCTCAGGAACCAGAAGCGGCTCTGTCCGAATGACATTGGGGCGCTTCTCACAAGTTTGGTTGCGTGGTTCTTGGTCTTCTCTCTAAGGATACCGGGCTGGACGGACGAGACTGATGAGCTGAGTACTTCGTTTTCATGACTGGACTCCGGCCCATTCGATACGGTCGATTCGCGGCTGCTCCAACTCATAGATGCCCCAAGAGATTCAGGCTTTTGAATCTCGGGCGTGATGTAGCCAGAGTCAAGCTCTTGGAACGCCACTGATGGGAGACCCAGTTTTTTGTCATCAAAGTCAAAGAGCTTGGAAGGAGTTGGAAGAGGAACTTCAAAGGTAGGCATCTTCTCTTCGACGGCCGCTTGATTGTTGGAGCGCTGGGATTGAGGAGAAAGCTTCGCTGATGGCTCCAGACGTTGCTGTTGGACAACTACCGCTGGAGCTTCAGGTTCCTTGGATAGGGTCAATTTCTTTGGGACAGGAGCTTTCGCTACAGGTGCCTTCGAAGCCACTGGTTTGGGCGTGGATTTGGCATCGGCCTTCTTTGGAACGTCTGATGGGGATTTGCCAATGTTCGGAATGAGGTTCTCGGGAAGCTTCTCCTGGGCAGTTGCAATGAGGTCGCCCATGGAAGCGCCACCGAGGATTTTGAGTACAGGCAGGTCGACGTTCAGCTCCTTGAGGAACCAGGACCGAACTTCGACTGCAACCAAGGAGTCGATGCCGAGCTCATCAGCACCTTTGGCAAGCACCTTGGCGGCTGCATCTTCCTCCACCGTGAGCTGGAGCATGACTTGCAGCTTGGCGACGAAAGACTCCTTCAGAATGTCCAGAACTTCATCCTGGGTAACGGCACTCAGTAGCTGTACCTTGACCGGCACGGCTGCGCCAGATGTTGTGGCCTTCTCGGAGCCGCTTTGCTCGACGACGTGGTTCTGGAACTTTGGATTGTCGAACCAAGTCGTACGGTCTTCGCCATTCGCATCGACGAGGCGAAGCCCAGTCATCAGCTCTGCGCTCGCCCCAGAGTCCGCCGGAGATGCCACGACAGCCTCGCCGAAAATTTGACGGAAGTCCTGTTCTGACATCCAGGTGTTGCCATAGTTGCGGAGGGCTACCTGCTGAGCGTGGGTAACTTCGCGAGTGACGTAGCCGTTGCCGACGATTGCGCCGATGTTGATTACGGAAGCGGCTTGTCCACGTTTTCGACGCTGAGCGGCAAGGCCGGACATGAACATGTTGGCAGCAGCGTACATGGACTGGCCTGAGTTACCCGTTACGGCAGCCATGGATGAGAAGAAGACGAAGAAGTCCAGAGGAACATCCGAGAGAAGCTCGTCGAGGTAGACACTACCGTCCACCTTCGGCTTGAGGACCTTGCTTGCCCGCTCCATGTCGGTATCGACGAACATGGTGTCTGCAAGTACCATTGCTCCTTGAGCGACACCACCCAGAGGAGGGCAGGTTTGTGAGATGTGCTGGTACACCGAGTGCACAGAGGTCTTGCTTGTGACATCACTGGAAAGGTCAGCATCAGGTAAGAGAAAAATTTCACAGGGGAAAGTTACCAAGCAAGTATAGTAACCGTTGCTCCTAGAGCCTCCATATCTGCCAGCCATCTCTCTTCGACCTTGGGATTACGACTGGTCAAGACGACATGCTTGGCGCCTCGTTGGATCATCCAATGGCAAAGAGACTGTCCCAAGCCACCAGTCAGGCCATTGAGCCAGTAGGTCTTGCTATCCGTGAAGAGGGCACGAGAGTCAGTCGGGTGTAACGCAACAGAAACCTCAGAGTCTTTCTTCCAATCCACCACGACAAGAGAACTCTCGGGTGATGCAAGCTCTTCGTTGGTTATTTGGCTCAAGCGCAAAACTCGAATGTTTTGGTCTACTGGAGGAGTTCGGTCGAGCTGAGATTGGAACCACACTGTTTTAATCAAGAACGGAATCGAAGCGTTGTCGTCGGCTTGGTCCTCTCTGGGCTCCTTTCCGATGATGCTCGACCTGCTGCTGATTTTGCATTGCGGTGGCAAGCATTCAGCAATACGCGCGGCCAGAGAGTCGTTTTCAGACGCATCGTAAAGGGCAGAGACACCGCGTGGAATAAGAGATTGAAATCCCCTCTTGGAGAGTTTGGGATGAATCTTGATCCAAGAGTCCCCAGAGACGTCAGCGCGGGATGTCAGGAAGGCTACACGCACACCACGCTCCGATGCGTGCCGAGCGAGGACATTTGCCAAGACATCGTCCGGCTCGATGACAAGCAGAGTCTGGCCATCAACGAGATCATCCAGGATAACAATGGCGAGTATCTGGAAGGCAACTGCCAGCATGAAGGATATGCCTTTTTCGGGCTCCTGGGGACATGGGATCGTCCAGGTTTCAGGAACATTGATGGTTGACTTTTGCTCGCGGGACAGTGAAAGAACCTGTCTTCCAGTGTCTACGTCCACTCCCAAGGCAAGATACAAGTGAGATGCGGTCGTGATCTTGAATGACTGGAGAACGGAGTGAGACACTTGGATTGTCACCTGTCGTCTGAGGTCCGAAGGTCCACAAGACCGGGATGTCGGAGCCAGCTCGATCTTGTATGACCCGTCAGAGCCCGTGATTTGGACTACATCCTTGCGCGGGTTCGCGCGTCTGGTGATGGCCCGTTTTGCGGAGTTGTAACGGTCGTTGAGGTCGCGATTGAGTTGTAGACGCGGGATTAGCGGTTTGCCGTTCTCAATAGCAATTTCAGGCTCATTCGACCACAGCAGAGCATCATCTGCTTGTTCTTCCAGCGCCGGCGCCATCTCGAAACGCAGTAAAGCTTCAGCAATCAAGCGGCTCTCAGCCTCGGACTGTTCGCCAACTTCAAGGTCGAGGAATTGAAGTCGAAGATGCGGCATCTCCAGCAGAACAGAGCGTCCGAGGCCGACCATCATGTTCGCATAGGGGTCATCGGCTCTCGCTCCTCTCGTAACCCAGAGCACACTCCTGGATTGCTCAAACATCTGCTTCAGGCCCTCTAGTCTCTTGGCGGTCATGGATTTGAATACGGGCTCATCTAAGTCAACGAGAGCCAGCACCGTTCCTTCAGCTGAGGCTGATTCGGCATTTGTCTTGGAGAAGTCCTCCAGAAGGGTGCGCGAAATGACCTCACGCGGACCAAGAAGGCGAGAAATTCCGTTCTTCAACAGAGCAGTGTTCGTAGAAGAGCCACCGACGAATGTCAGTTTCCCGGGCGTAGCATTGGCGAGTGGCCGATTGAGCGGGTCGCGCAGGAAGTGAACGCGGTCGTCGGTGGCTTGCGCGCAAACAACGGACAACGGGTACGGAAAGGCGTCATGATCGGGCGTGGTCGCGTCGACGCCGTTGAACCCTGTCTTGCGCAGCACCGTGTCCCAGTCCTTTGTCGGAATGCAAGGAGAGATGGTGCGCTGGTCGTCAACGCCCAACCACCAGCCGGACAGGCAGCCAAAGATGAATCCTAGACGCATGAGATCATTGTTGGTGATCTCTAGCAATATCAAGTATCCGCCGGGCTTGAGCAACCGTCGTACGTTGGACAGTGTTTTCTCGAGGTTAGCCGTGGCGTGAATAACCAAAGAGGCAACAATCAGGTCGTAGGAGCCTTCGGTGAAGCCCTGATCGACAACGTCTTGCTCGGCATTGAGGGCCTTGAACGCCATCTTGTCCTGATACTCGCCGAAAACGTCTTGGGCTTTCTCGAAGAAACCACTCGAAATGTCGGTGAAAGTGTACGAGGAAAAGCGTCCCCCGATTTCCGAGAAAATTGCCTTTGTAGCGCCGCCGGTGCCGGCACCGACTTCCAAGATGTCCATGTGAGAGTATCTGTGGACAAGTTGGGCCACCATGCGTGCCAGGTGGTTTGTGTATTGGTGAAAGCCGAGCGCGTGGACGTAGTACTCATTGAGTAGGTTGTCTTTGAAAAGATGTTCGATAATAGTTGTTTCGCCTCTCAGGACTGCGGGCATGTTTTCTCCTACCGTCTGCATAACCTTGAGGTCGACGCTGTCCGGGAACCTTGCAATCTCTGCAGAGATCAGCTGGTGCGTGTCGTTGTCCCACTCCCTTGGAATTTTCAAGTCGGTGCCGTCGGAGACTCGTTTCAACATAGTCTTGCCCCAGTTGTAGAGATGTTCGTGGTGCCATTCCCACTTGGCACGTCCATCCTGAGCAATACACTTGTGCAGATGGCGGGTGTAGTAGTACGCGACGCGCTCCATGACCGAGGCCAGCTCGTAGTCAGCATCCGATGCTTTGCCGTCCTTTGCCGCTATCTCTCCGTCGGGATTCGACACGTCCCATTCGACATTGGAGAAGATGTGGAAGTCATTGGCAGTTGTTGCGCCGGCAAGGGGCACCGCTCGCATACCCTCGACCTGGAGCATGCACGACTGCCCATCCGGAGAGTAGATGTCCACATCACCCAAGACATCCGAAGTGGTGGCGCCAGCCAGAGAGGAGTCAAACTGCAGAGCCACCGGTTTCCCAGCAGTGGCAGCGCACAGCCGGGGGTTTATGCGGATGGAGCGGATGCTGACCGGTACGTGCAGGGACCAAAGGCGACCATCTCCTGGCCAGCAGAATGCAAGAATGATGGACTGGATAGCACCATCAAGCGCGGCCGGGTGGACCAACAAGGGCTTGTTGGGATCAATAGCTTCAGCATTGTTGATGCAGCCAGTCGCGGAGCCAAGCTTCCTCTTCAGGCCGGACAAAGCTTTGAACTCGGCCGAGTACTCGAAGCCAAGCTCGTCCAAAGATTCATAGAACCTTTCGGGCTCGACGTCGATCATGTTGTAGCCGGCGGGGGCACGCGGGGGCAGTGCGTCCTCGGACGGCTCGCCGAAGGTGAGGGAGATGCGGCCACCGGCGTTCAGGGTCATGGAGGTAGAATCGGAGGAGGCCGAGGAATAGAAGGAGAAGTTGGCCGTAAAGGATTTTGCCGGAACTCTCTGCACATCCGTAAGGCAGAACATGGTCTCGATGGTGGACTCCTCGCTGTCGAACACAGCGGCCTGTCCGATTGCCAGATCAGAGACTTCGATCGTCTTGACGTGATCCTTTCCGACCAGGATCAGGGCGGCCTCGACGGCAGCCGAAACGTAACCAGCTCCGGGGAAGACAACCTGGCCCTGCAGGCAATGGCCCTTGAGCCAGGGGAGCTCTCGCGGGGAGAGCACGTTGCGCCAGCGCACCTGGCCGTCGGTGCCATCAGCGCAGCGGAAGCCGAGAAGCTCGTTGAACGGCTCGCTCCGGGTGCGGTAGGCGTGGGAAATGCGAGACTCGTGCCAATACTGGCGCTCGTGCTCCCAGGAGTAGCCGGGCAGATCCTTGAGCAGGGTCGGAGACGAGCCTTCGAACAAGAAGCGGTCGTAGGCGGCGAAGTCGATGGCGGCGTCTCCGAACCTGGTCCAGACATAGCCCAAGCCAGCGGCGAAGGACTCGACATCGTCTTTGCCTCGGCTCAAAACACCGGTGTACGCAATGTCGGTTCCGCAGACATCCTGGATGACCTGGGAGGCGGGGCCCTTCAGTGCCGGATGCGGGCCAAGCTCGAGGGCCAGGTCGAAGGGGCCGGACTCTCCCAGGGCGCACTCGAGGGCCTGGGCGAAGAGCACCGGACTGACCATGTTGTTGTTCCAGTAAGTGCTGGACAGGTCGTCACGGACAGTCTCGATGGGCTCGGCGTAGACGCTCGAGACCCAAACAGGGTTGGCTGCGCCCTGGGGGCGGCGCGGCTGGACCTTGGCGGCCTGCAGCGAGCGGATGTAGGCATCGGAAGCAGCGAGCATGTGGTGCGAGTGATAGGCCTTGTCGACCTTGAGAAGCCTGGCGAACTTCTTCTCGTCGTCCAGGATGTCTTTGGCCTCGGCAATGGCATCGGCATCGCCGGAGAGGGTCACGGAGGCGGCCGAGTTGCAGGCGGCCACGGCAATGCGGCCACGGAAGTCGTCGAGCTCGCACAGCTCGGTGGCGTCGTCAACGGAGGTGCCTACGGCCATCATAGCACCGCGCTGGCCGGCAGGACCGATGGCCAGGCGGGCGTGGAAGCCGCGGTAGTAGGCGATGACGATTGCGTCGCGGGCGGTAAGATAGCCGGCGGCGTAGGCCGCAGCGATCTCGCCCGACGAATGGCCCACGACAGCGTCGAAGCGCAGGCCGGCGGCGCGGGCGAGGTCGACGAGCACCAGCTGGACAGCGGTGCACAGCGGCTGCGAGAGGGCGGCGTCGGCCAGGTCGGCTGCGTCCAGCAGCGTGTCGCGGAGAGTCCAGGCGGGGGCGTCGCCGCGCGGGAGGGCGCGGAGATGGGCGTCCAGCTGGTCGACGATGCGGGCGGCGCGGACAGACTCGCGCAGCAGGCGGGCGCCCATGCCGGCCCACTGCGCGCCCTGGCCCGTGAAGACGCCCAGCGTCCGGGGCGGCGCTGCGCTGGCTGGCGCTGGCGCACGCAGGGCGACGGCGGCGACATCGTCAGCGGCACTGCGAAGGCGGGCAGCGAGCGCGGCGGGCGAGGCGGCGGCGATGGCAGCGCGGATCGGCAGCTGGCGGGAGCGGCGGCAGTTCAGCGTCCAGGCGAGGTCGCGCAGCGAGGCGTGCGGGCGGGTGGTGAGGAAGTCGGCGTGCTGCAGCAGGGCGGCGCGCAGCGAGCGCTCGGACGCGGCGGCGAAGGTGAGCGGGGCGAGGGCGGGGGCGGGGGCCTTGGCGCGGGGCGGAGGCGGGGCGGGCGCGGCGCCAAGCGGGGGCCAGCTCTCGAGGATGGCGTGCGCGTTGGAGCCGCCGAAGCCAAACGAGTTGACGGACGCGCGGCGCGGGCCGGGGCGCGCAAGGGCTGGCCAGGCGCGCGCCACGCCGGTCGGCACGTCCAGGCGCGCCATGAACTGCTGCACGCTCGGGTTCACGCGCTGCAGCAGCAGGTTCGGCGGCACCTCCGCCGCCTGCAGCGCCAGCGACGCCTTCAGCACGCCCGCCAGCCCCGCCGTGCCCTCCGTGTGCCCGACCACCGTCTTGATCGACCCGACCAGCAGCCGCCACGCCGCGTCGTCCGCGCCCGCGTCGTCCGCGAACGCCGTGCTGATGGCTTCGGCCTCCAGCGGGTCGCCCGTGGGCGTGCCCGTGCCGTGCGCCTCGAAGTACTGCGGCCGGTCCGCCGCGCGGCGCAGGTCCAGGCCCGCGCGCGCGTACGTCTCGCGGATCAGCGCCGTCTGCGCCGTGGCGCTGGGCATCGTGATGCCGCGTGTGCGCCCGTCCTGGTTGGTGCCCGTCTCGCGGACGATGCACTCGATGGCGTCGCCGTCCGCCAGGGCTGCGCTCAGCGTCTTCAGCACCACCGCCGCCAGCCCGTCGCCGCGCGCGTACCCGTCCGCGTCCGCGTCCCACATGCGCGACCGCCCCGTCGGCGACAGCATCTTCAGCTTGCTCTCCGCGATGTACGGCTCCGGCCCGAGGATCAGGTTGGCGCCCGCCGCGACGGCCACGCGGCTCTGGCCCGCCCGCAGCGTCTGCACCGCCTGGTGCAGCGCGATCAGGCTCGACGAGCACGCCGTGTCGATCGTCATCGACGGCCCGTGCCAGTCGAAGAAGTACGACACGCGGTTCGACAGGATGCTGCGCGCCGTGCCCGTCGCAAAGTACGTCGGGAACGCGTCCGGGTCGCGCGTCATCATGTCCGAGTAGTCGCCGCACATCAGGCCCACGTACACCGCCGTGTTGCTGCCGCGCAGCTCTTCCATCTTGAGGCCCGCCCGCTCCACGCCCTCGTACACCGTCTCCAGCAGCAGCCGCTGCTGCGGGTCCATCGAGTTGGCTTCCACGCCCTTGATGCCGAAGAACTGCGCGTCGAAGAGGCGCACGTCCTCCTCCAGCAGGTACGACGAGCGCACGTTGCTCGTGCCGTGGTGTTGTCCGTCGACGTGGTAGTGGCCGTTGGCGTCGAATCGGCTGGGGGGAATCTCGCTCGCCACGTCGCGCGGCTCCCGCAGGAGCTCCCACAGCTTGCTGGGCGAGTTGCACCCGCCGGGGAACCTGCAGCCGCTGCCTATTATGGCAATGGGCTCGTTGACGTAGCCCATGTCTCTGAGGTCCTGGCTCGGTGCCATGGTCGAAATGTTGAATGAAAAAGCGTCTGGTAAGTGAATGAATTGCGAGACTCTCCCTTGTCTTGCTCAACTGAGCGCAACCCCGGGACTATCTAAGTCGTCCCTGCTTCATCTTCGTAGTCTATTTCCCTCCGCATAGTCAGTCCATCACGTCCTGAGCTTTGTGGCTGAAGCCGAATCGGCTTCGCTTCCCCCATGCTGACTACGCGCTCCGAACGCCACCATTTCGATCGTTGCTCGCCTGGCGTCAGCAGCGCTCCAATCCACCAAGAGCGAGGCTCGCGTCTGGGCTCCGACTGCGGACTGTTGGTTCAGCTTCGGTGCCTTTTGGTGACGCAGTGTCTGGATCTTTTCCAAGCGATCTTCGGACCTTCGTCCGTCCCTTGTACTTTGGCTCTGGATTGTTCCGTCGCCCTGAGACCAAACTTCTCACGCCAATAATCCTGCAAAGGCTTCTAGAAGCACGGGCGCGGGAGGAACTGCGGCGCAGCCAGGCAGAAACAGCTGCACGCGATCCGCATCCATGCCTTGCATTCTAGGCTGATTTCTCATGGCTACAACGCGTCCTCTCATACAACTGCAAAATCTCGCCACCCAGCTTGGCAACATCCTCCGCAAGCCACGGCAGCCGGTGACTCACGGGGAATCCCATCACAACCGACGTATCCCTGTCAAAGCATGCCCTCAATCTCCTGCTCTGCTCCCGGAACCCGTCTCTCAGGCCAATGGCGTGGATCGAGGGCGTCTTGATCTTCCCACAAAGCTCCGTCTCGTCACGCCCTCCGCCTCCTTCCGCCTCCACCTGATCCTGCTCCCGCAGCCGCACCCGCAATGGGGGCCACGTTCCGTTGAGAAAGACACCGAACCGCAGCCCAGATCCACCGCAGCAGCCGCATCTCCCGCCCGTCTGCGCCTGCAGCCCAGCCAGCAGCCCGGCCGCCGCCCTTGCGCCCTGCGAGAATCCCATCACCCCCACAAAGCCCCCTGCCCCTCGTCTCCCTTCCAACACCTCCTTGAGCAGTCTACTCGTCGGATCCAATCCCCCTTGACCATCCTCCCCCTCTTCTTGATCGGCGGGGTCCGCCCAACTCCGCCACGGACCGCAGCCCTCAAACACCGGCAGCACGTCTGGTCCGGGCAGCGCCGTCTCGAACGGCGCGTCGATGGCCACGAAGTCGAATCTGTGAGCCAGATGCGCCCGAAGCTTGCGCGTCTGCGCGAGGAAGATGGCCGCATTGGTCCCGCCGCCGTGGAGGAGGAGGATGGCGGGTTTGTTGCCATCCTCGGGGTGATCATGCGAGCTCATGACGTCTTTGTTCTGAGCGCCGTTGCTCCTGCTGTGGCAAACGGCTTCTTGCGCGTGCCGAGACTTTTGCGTATGCAGCCAGGGGTCGGTGTGTGAAGCGGGCGCTACGGTTCAAGAGCTGGTTGAGCAGGCACGGTCAAGCTCCCCGCTCAGTGAACTCTTTGATTGTGTTGATGTTCGGTGTCCAACTGCGGTGTCATCATCGTTGAACGGCTTCGCCGACGGCGACAGCTGATTATGACGATGCTGACCGCGGAAACTACGACCACGTTCCGCAACGGTTCGCTCTGCTTCGGACTGGTAAGGTAGCATTGGGGGCAACAAAAGCTTTTTCGCAGCCGCGTCACTTCATCCATTCTGTCGAGGAGTTTGCAGCATGGTTGTACCATGAAAAAGCGAAAGCGAAGTCCAATGAGAACTGAGAACGGAGATACCGCTAACTCCATGCCATGTCAGGAAAACCCGGCAGTCGGTACGGTACACTGGTCAGCAGGCCGCAGCCGCTGCAATGCTGACCCGGTAGTCGGTCCGCAGGGGCTTCTGGCCCCCAATCGTGTCCGATTCGGCGGCCACGGCTAGCAACAAGCTTCGGTGCTCCGAATTCTATTTTTCCAACGTCGAGCTGAGTGGATGGCAGTCGATGGAACGAAACAGCACGCGCTAAGACGAATGGACTTCGGATTGGCAGTGTGTCACTGGACAAGTGAATCTATTCATCTTATTCTATGAGACAAGGTTCAGGAACAGAATCCTCTGAGACCCAACCTACCAACTAAAAACAGAAGCCCAAGTCCGGGATTCGGTCCGCGGCGTGCATGCGGGGAAGATGCATCCACCCGAGCATCTTACTACGCAGATATTGCCGAGAAAGGCTTAGCTCGACACCACGCGACTTTACAGGGCGCGACGCTGCCTAAAATAGGTATAAGCAATAGCCGACAAGCGTAAGCCGCGTGTGGCTCGGTACGTAGCCTGTGGGTGCATATCACGCAAGGGCGTACGATCCTTCTTTCTACGGAGGGTTCGGAGGTCCTGCCGCTCCAATGCATCTCCGATCATTGGTGCTGACGACATATGGTGACCCTACTAGCGTGGTACTTGCTCATACTACGTACAGGTGCGCATTGCGCTGCGTTGCACTGCGTTGCGCTGCATTATGGTGCTGTGGGTCTATATGTCCCTTTGAGAAATCGGTAGCGAATACGCACCGTGCTCACGGCAAAAATTTCAGAAGCACACGAGGACGGAATTCGGTGCCAGTTGAGGATGGTGGGTAGGAGTGCGTTGCGTGAGCTTCCTGCAAGCTTACAGCAGTCTGCCAATTTTCCACCAACGACTGACTGTTGGCAGCACTCACTCGACTAGACGGCTCTCACTCAGTTGCACGCACTGTGGCGACCAAGGTAGATCCCAGAAAAAAAACATTCTGAAGAGTGAACGTTCAGTGCAAATCTCAAGTTTGGAGACACGGCGAGTCGTGCAGAAAATGGCAGTGCAGGGAGAGGTGCTCTAGCCGACAGAGTGTATTGACTATCAAATAAGCAAATTATCTGTATTGGTAGCTGAAGCATTCATTGGGATGTAGAAGTACTTCAGTTTCATTACCATAGCTATCCGGATGAATGCTTCAACTACCCATGGGCGAGTTCACGCTGTCCATTTCTTTTGCGGCTCGCTGTGTAGGCGTCAGACTCGAAGATAATTTCAAGGCTTGGTTGTAAAACATGATTCCATTTCTATACAGGAAAGACATCAATGCGAACGAAATGCAAAAAAAAGACATGCCATCCTTGAAGAAAGCGACTTCTGATTAATCGTGATTGCCGAACGGAATGTTCAGAGATCTGCACAGGTATATAGAAAAAGGTTGTAACGAGTGAACAACTACTGCAGACTCTCAAAGCAGCAGCAAACCACATATCCAAATGCTAAAGCAGCTCGACGCTCTCACCCCCTTCGCTCCCCCCCTCTCCATCCCGCTTCTCCTCCTGCTCCCTGCCGACGACAACAGGCACCAACCCGACGTTCAAGGCAGGCAACCTCCACCCACCATTCCTCCACACAACCCCATCTTCCCAAGCCTTCGCCCCAACCCCACCCTCATCCTCCCCAACCTCCTCCAGATCAAACGCCCAAAGCAGCCCCGCCAGCACCGCCTTCGCCTCCACATACGCCACATCCAACCCCGGACACGCGCCATCCCTCCCGATGCCAAACGGCGTGGAAGCAGCGAGGTCGTCGTCGTCTCCACCCTCCGCCCGCAGCCACCTCTCAGGCACGAACTCGGCGCCGCGCGCAAAGCTGCCGCCGCTGCGCTGCACGGCCACGTTGCACGTCGACACGATGGCGCCCTCGGGCACGAAATGCGTATCCGCGACGCGCACGCCGGAGCGGACGACGCAGCGTCTGCGAGCGCCTTGCGCGGCCCAGGGCGCGATGCGCAGGCCCTCCTCCACGACGGCGCAGAGGTAGGGTAGGTTTTGGAGGACGGCGTCGGGCATGGCTGGTGGTGGAGCGGGGGCGCCGGAATTGCTGCTGGTGGTGTTGGCGGGGAAGGCGGCCCGGATCTCGGCGGTGGCTTTGCGGAGGGCCGACGGGTTGGCGAGGAGGTGGTGGATGGTGATTGTGAGCAAGAAGGCCATGGGTTGGGAGGAGGCGGCGATGAGGGAGGCGGCGCGGAGGCCGGTGACGGTTGGGGAATGGGGGAGCTTGGAGGCGGGGGTTGAGGCGTAGGGGGTGGGAGTCGGGGAGGGTTTCTTGAGGTTGGTGGTACTGTTGGCTGGGAGTTTTGAGGAGGCGGACGTTGCGCGGCGGGCGCGTTCGGCGCAGTCTTGTTGAAAAGCTTTGAGGGTGGGGGAGGGCTGGGAGAGAACGAAGCCGAACACTTGAGAGATGAGTGACGGGGCGTTGTGCGGGATCAGGAGCCTGTAGAGCGAGGAACGGATCGATGTGCTGTCGTTGAGCGCCTGGACCCAGCGATGCGGCATGCCTTGCTTCACTGCGCCGAATGAACCACCCAGCGTCAGAGCGCCGGCAATGTCGAAGGCCAGGTAGGAGAACCACTGTTCCAATCAAGTTTGTAAGCTTCTCGGATTCACATGACGGTGAAGGTTGTGTCTAACCTCTTGCAAATCAACGACCTGCCCGTGCTCGGTTGTCAGTTGGGCAATGAAGTTATTTACGTTCGCGGTAACTATGGCCTCGGTCTCCTTGGCTGGCTTTGAGTTGATGCACTGCTTCATCGAGGCCTTTCGGGAAGATGCTCTGCCACCATCTCTGGGGTCAATGGATTGGAATGAGGCTTTGCCCTTGGCGCTGTCTGCATAGACTTCTGTATTGGGAGAAAACGAATTGTCAGCTTCAAGCGCTCGCGGTTGACTGAAAGCTCTGTCTTACCAAGATAGCTCTGTGGAGTAGCCAAGGAAAGTTCGTTCGGACCAATGCGTACGACAGGTCCTTTTAGAGGTCAGTGTTGTCAGCGTAAAACGTTGCGAGTGGCGTACCATATTTTCTATGCAACTCCTCGATGACCCACGGGTACCGTCCTGCAATCCTGGTACTCTGTAAGTGTCAATCGTAGGAGAAGATTGAGATTCAACACCCACGAGTAGTAAAGGTTCCACACGTCGGAGACGGCTGCCAATGTAGGACCAGGGTACTTCGCGAGTGGGTGGAAGAACAGGCGATAAACGACCAAGCAAAGACCGTAGAGTAGACCCTCGAGAACATAGTGAGCTTAGTGTCCCAATGACAACATGTAGGCGTGTTGAACCTACAAGAACATTGCCAAGAACTAATGCGAGCTGAAAAAGTGAGATTTGGCGCCAGATCTGCTTTGCTACTAGCTTCGCAATCTGCCATTTGGTCAAGCGCACCGGCGCCAAGGCGGCGCGCATGACCATGAACTGGTCGGCGAGACCAGAGAACATGATGCCGTGTGAATGTTCGCCAAAATTGAACAAGGGTGGAGACTGTGGGACGAGGACACTGGATGAGTCTAAGTACAATTGATCATTTTGTTTTGACTATGTGCTTATGGCAGACTGAGTCCGAGCCGTACCGGCACTACCTGATATAGAAGTCCGACTCCGAAGGGCGGCAATCGGGTCGCGCCGAACGATGAGATCTAGAATACTCCGATGGCCGTGGTATTGAGCCCGGCAGCCGAAAAAAATACAGAACATGCGGAGAACGAAGAAAACACGACTTTATATGCCAAACCGCACCGCTCATGTTGCAAAAGGGAAACCGCCGATGCATCTAACAGAGGCGCTTTACACTCGCCATGATCTCCCTCAGTGACCTGTAGCCCCCGGTCCTCCCGTCCTCGGGTCCTTCGGTGGCTTCTTCCCTCATCATCATCTGGAGCAGATTCGACGAAGCCGTGTGCTCCAGAACTCCACGGCGCTCCTTTCCAGACGCATCGGGCAGTCCCAAGGCGGCGTCGATTTTGGTGAGCATGTTCTCGCTCACCTGGACCAGAATCAGGACTTGCAGGCCGAGATTCGCGTCTAATTGGAAGCCGCCGAGCTGGAGGCCCGGGAAGAGGGGCGGGAGCGCCGATCTTGATGGCGGAGTGATTTGCAAGGAGGAGTGGATGCAGGAGAAGATGGTGCGGTAGACACGGGTCAGACAGACGTAGCAGGCGAGAATAGAGAACATGGTCGGGACGTCGCAGCGCAGAGAGCCGGAGAGGCCGAACGGCGGGGTGTCTGCCGAGTGGCCATCGCTGGAGATTGTGGCGGACGAGGACGGGGCGGGCGACGGAGCGGGCTGGGCGGGAGCAAAGTAGTGCAGGATCTCGAGGAACTTGGCCGAAGTGGCCAGCATGCGGCCGATGGGGAAGTTGTAGCTCTGCGAGGCATCCGTGGCGGCCAGCAGCGAGCAGTCGGTGGCCACGGTGCAGGCCTTGACCATGTTCAGGTCGGAGAGCAGCGACGAGTGCAGGTCCGCCAGCTTCTGCAGACACTCGTCGCGCGTGTCCGGCGCGTCGTGGGCCGGCAGAGGCTGCGGCACGTGCGTGGGGGCGACGGGCAGCGGCTGCGGGGTGGCTGGAAGGAAGGCCTGGAAGTCGAAGGGCGTCGCGTCCGCCGCGGCGCCGTCGAACAGCGAGGCGTCGAAGATGCTGAGCGTCGAGGGCGACGGATGCGCCTGGGAGACCGAGGGCCAGCCGCCTCCGAAGAAGCAGTCGGACTCGCCCGGCGTTGTCAGCGGCGGCGTGGGCTGCGCATGGGAGGGCGGCGTCTGCGCCGCGGGCCGGTGGTGTGACCGCTGAGGCTCCTGCTGCTGCTGCTGCTGCTGGCCCGGCGGTCCCTGCTGCTGCGCGCGCGCCAGCGATGGGCGGCCGGTGCGTAGGGCGTGGCCGGTGGTGCAGCGGGCTCGGGCCTTGAGGCATCGGCGACAGGGCATGGTCGGGCTCTGGGCCGGGTCGCGCTCGCACCGCAGCTTGTGGCCGCGGCACCGGTCGCAGGCAGAGCGGCGCGAGGACAGATCTTCGGAGGCGTTGAGCGGCGGCGCAGACATGGCTGGATGCGGTGGTGCAGTGTGGGGTGTAGCCGCCGTCCGCCCATATGTATCGCGGCCTCGCGTGCCTGGCGCGAGTCCAACAGCAGCCTTGCGGCGGCCCTGCAGCCTTGCGGCGGTGCTGCTGCGTCTCCTGGCGGCATCAGCCGGGCCTTCCGAACCCTTGGATACTCTCCGACGGCGCGTTCGGTGCGTGCTCTCGCAGCAGCACTATATATGGCAAACGGGAGCTCCGCCTGGGCCAGACACTCCAACCGGGTGTCGACCTGCGTCTGTCTCCAGGATCAGCAGCATCCTCGTCTAGGGCGGATCCGCGCACACACCATCACGCCATGGACTTTTCGCCCCAGCACGCCCTCGTCCTGGCCGGGCTTGGGCTGGCGCTCGCTGCCTGGCGGCTGTGGGCTGCCTCCCGCAGCCAGTCCCCTGTCGCCCGCCTGCCCCTGCTCCGCTTCGACCGCGACGATGCCCCGCAGCGCTACGCCGCAGAGACGCGCTCGCTGCTCAGGCACGGCTACTACAAGGCAACTGAAACCGCCCCTCGCCCCCACGCGCCCTGTCCTGACCGTTGGCGCAGTATCTGAAGCACGGCCAGGCCGTCCGCCTGCGCAATCCCGTCGATGCCGGTCGCGACCAGTTGATTCTGCCGCTCAAGTACCTGGACGAGCTCAAGAACGTGTCGGCCAAAAAGCTCAGCTTTCCCTTGTTCTCTGAGGAGGTCAGCCTCCGCGCCGCCACGCCTCTCGGCCCACGCTCCGCTGACCAACGCTGACAGTCCTTCCTCCTGCGCTACACTGGAGGCCCGCCCCAAACGGATCCGGCTGTGACGGCGATCAAGCTGAATTTGACCAGAGAGCTAGGTGCCAGCGCCTGACGCCTCTCAAAGCAGCAATTGCTGACAGCTCCAGGCAACTTAATCGACGACATCCACGACGAATGCAACAGGGCTTACGCCGACACTCTGCCCGCTGCTGGAGGTACTGATCTCTTCCCCACTGCTGATCGTGACTGATCGATCTCTTCCACGTCGGGCTTTCATTGGGCTGGTGCGCCGCTGACGTCTTCACAGACTGGACGCCTGTCAAGCCATATGAGGTCTTTGCTTTTGTGGTGGCCAGAATCACTGGCCGCATCTTTGTCGGGCCCGAGCTGTGCAGGAACCCCGAATGGGTAGGCCACATGATTGGTGTGACGATCAACGCCCATACGGCTTCGCAGGTCATCAGAGCCACCTATTGGCCCCGTTTGCGCTGGCTAGCCGCCTGGTTCAACCCCATGGTCAAGCGCGTCTTTGCCAGCCGCCGCAGTATGGCGAAGCTGCTGCTCCCCATCTACCGTGCGCGCCTCTCAGCCGACAGCACTGCGCCCAAGCCGCGAGACGGCATCCAATGGTTGATTGATGCGCAAAAGGGCAAGAAGACGCTCGATCAGCTTGCGCAGGAGCAGGCCTTCATCTCCGTCGGCTCCATCCACACAACCGTGGCCACCGCAACGCAGCTCATCTACGACCTCCTGGCTCACCCAGAGTACATCCCCGATCTGATCGAGGAGATGCAGGCCGCGCTGGCCGAGGGCAACGGCAGCTGGAACAAGCACAATCTCGGCAGGCTCCGGAAGCTGGACAGCTTCATGAAAGAGAGCCAGCGGCTCAATCCTCTGGGCATGGGTATGACGTCCCTGTGCGTTTGCTTGCTTACATACACGCTAACATTGCGCCAGTCACGATGCAGCGCATGGCTGCTCAGCCGTACACCTTCAAGGACGGTCTCACCGTCCCGGCCGGGTACCAGATCTCGATGCCCAGCTTTGAGCTCAACAACGACCCCGAGTATTACCCCGAGCCCGAAAAGTTCGACGCCTACCGCTTCCTGCGTCTGCGCGACGCCCAAGACCCGAACAAGTTCCATTTTGCTTCTGTCTCCAGCGACTCGATCAACTTCGGCGCCGGCACTCACGCATGTCCCGGGAGGTTTTTCGCGAGCAACGAGATCAAGCTCATGGCGGCGAAGCTGCTGCTGGAGTACGATCTCAAGTTCGCCGACGGGGCCAAGCGGCCGGAGAACATGGTGCATGACTTCAGCATCATTCCTGATGTTGCGGCGTCCATTTTGGTAAAGAAGAAGTCGGCCTGAGTTTTGCCACATCCTTACGGAATCGGGGAAATGATGTTATAGCTCGGATCAATTCCGTCTGACATAGCCAATCGTTATTGCGCATCGCTTACTTCATAATTGGTTCTTTGGCAAGTCGTGATTTACCCGTCTGCGGCGCAGGGCGTCCGACTCACGTCAGCGCTACGGCACGTCCGCAATAGCCATCCCTGTGACGGAGAAACATTCAATTGATGCCAGAATTCCCCTTCGGCGGGCATTGGCCTGAACAGCACTATCTCTAGCCTCTTTGGGCCTGTTCCAACACACTGGGAAAAAGCTTTGTCTTGCACTATGTCTTGCACTACGCAATGCTACTCCAAGCCACCCAACTCTAGCGCTAGACATTTACGGCACGGTTGCAAATCTAGCTGATCCTTTTTCGTCAGACGCCCCAAACCCAGCAAGCAGCCTTCACTCGACACGCACGACCAGCTTCTCGCCAGACACTTGCTTGGTCTTCAGCAACTGCAAGCCCTTCAGCATCCCATCAAAGCTACCAGGGAGCACCCTGACCGGATGAGTCCGAATCAAGCCGCCTCTGTCCAGCACAGCCTGCAGATCGCGATACCACCGCACGCCCAGCCTCCTCCTCTCGGGGCTGGCGTCGCTGCCGTAGCCATGGTCCAGCGCGATGCGCCTGCCCAGGATTGAAATGCCCATGACGAGCTCGGGCTTGACCGTCTTGCGCGTGTGCAGGTCCTCCGGGTAGGCCTCGAGGCAGGTGTACTTGCCGCCGGCGCGGCCGATGGCGGCGTAGCACAGCTTCATGGAGCGCACGTCGGTGATGATGTCGAGGACGTGGCGCAGGGCGTTCTTGGTGTGGGTGCGGATCTGCTGGGCGCAGTCCGGGTCGTTGTAGTCGAAGACGGCGTCGGCGCCGTAGGAGCGCACGAGGTCGAAGTTGCGCGGCGAGCAGGTGGTGATGGGGCGATGGCCCAGGAGCCGGAGCAGCTGGATGGCCATGGTGCCGACGCTGGTGCTGCCGCCGTACACGAGCACCGGGAGGGGCTTCTCCTGCTGCAGGGGCAGCGTGTCGGCGTCCGCGAGGCGGCCCGGCAGCTGCAGGCTCTCGAACAGCGCCAGCCCCAGCGTGCCGACGCCCGTGCCGCCGAACGCGGCGCCCGTCTCGAACGACCAGGCGTCCGGCATGGCGAACAGGAACTCGGCGTCGATGGCGACGTACTCGGCGAACGCGCCGGCCTGGTGGTCGATGGGGTTGGAGCCGTGGACGGCGCCGCAGACGCGCTGCCCGACGACGAAGCGCGGCCCGGCGAAGGTCGGAGAGGCGGCGGCCGCGCCCAGGGCCACGACGGTGCCGGCGAAGTCGCAGCCCACGCGCGCGCCGGGCGACGGGAAGCGGTCGGCCATCTTGAAGTCGCACGGATTGAGCGCGACGGCGTGCGTGCGGACGAGGACCTGGTCGGGGGCGAGCGTGGGGACGGGCACGGACGGCGTGACGCGCGAGACGCCGCCCTCGTGCTGGACGATGGCGGTCTGGCTGGCGGGGAGGCCGGCATCGTGGTCGTGGAGGAGCGGCATGGTGGCAGTGGAGAAGCAGCAGAGGGTGCACAGAGCGACGCCCGGGCGGGCGGGTCAGTCAACTGTATCTGGCACTTCGATTGACTGAGTGTCCGGCCCGGCCCGCCTGGTCTGTCCGACTGCACTGTCCGTCCCGATGATGCTCATCCGACTCGCGCCCCGATGCCGACCAACCGTGCCACCCGACACCGACTCCGACGCCGACGCCGATCCGCCGTCTGACAGCTGTTGGATGGGATCGCAGCTCGCGGCCTTCGTCGCCAGTGAAATGGGCTCCTCCTGTCGTGCTGCAGCTTGGTGTCCCCAAACCACGACCATGCTTCGCCATCTTGTGCCGCTCCTCTCGCTGGCCGCCGCCGCGCGCGCCTGGGACTTCAGCTGGCCCGAGTCGTGGGCGCAGCAGTACCCGCACGTGTGGGCGCCCAACGCGTCCGACGCCTCGTGCAAGACGTCGCACCTCAACGCCTTCGAGACGGTCAAGCGGCCCGTCACGATCCGCACGTCCCCCCTCGACAACCCCATCGGGCCGCGCGTGCTCCCGCTCAACGGCACCGCGGGCGACCAGTGGGAGTTCGACGCCGTGTCCGCCGACGGCACGACGGGCATCGTCATCGGCTTCTACCGCGACCCCAACTACGACATGCTGGGCGCGGGCAGCTTCCGGCTGTCGACCGAGATCCTGCTGCCGAACGGGACGCGCTACATGCAGGTCGACTACCCGACCGACTCGATCGTCGAGGAGTGCGACGGCTTCACGCGCGGCACGTGGCGCACGCCCGGCGACTTCAGCTACGTCTTCGAGGTCTCGCACGGGCTGCTGCGGCGCTCGCGCATCATCGTCGACACGCCGCCCATGTCCGGCACCTTCGACATCGACGCCTTCGCCCCGGCCCGCTACGCCGACGGCAACGTCTTCCCCGACCCGGACGCCTCGGTCGTCGGCGCCCCCTTCTTCTACTGGATGTCGCCCATCCCCGCCGGCCGCGCCGAGGTCGACCTCACCATCAAGGGCTCGCGCTTCGAGCTGTCCGGCCTGGGCGGCCACGAGCGCCTCTGGGTCGCGTACAGCTGGTACAGCCTGCTGGAGGGCATGCACATCGTGCGCGCCGTGCTCGGCCCGTACGCCCTCACCTACACCATGTTCCGGTCGAAGATCGGGGAGAACGCCGGCGTCGAGTTTCCCCACGTCTTCCTGGCCGAGCACGAGAAGAAGGTGTTCGCGGCGAACACGCACGCCGAGTCCGACGGCGCGGATTACGTCAAGATCACGAAGACGTATGATGGCTCTGTTGCGGGCGGCTTGAAGGACCGGGCGACCGGGTGCGAGCTCGAGCTCGTGAGCCCGTCGACGGGCAGGCGGTGGAAGTTCTCGTCCGTGCATAATGCTCTGGCGTTTGAGTTTCCCCTGGGCGAGGGCGCCGGCGGTTCGGGGTTTGCCGACTTCATTACCGGTGGCGAGGTTGGCAGTGCCCAGTTCAGGGGTGTCGCGTTGTCGGAGCAGCTGGTTTTCCCGGTGAACAATCCCATGTTTCGGAGCAACTACAAAGGATAGGAGGTCTGGTGGCGATGTGGGAAAGAATGGGACGGGATGATTTATGACTGCCTCCAACTTGATTATGTATCCATCAGCATTCTTTCTCTTAGATCCAAGCCTCGTCGTTGTTTTCATTGTTTCAGTGACGTCTCTTGAAATGATCAATATTGTTTCGGGCTGGTGCATGGTGCTGGCTGTGCACTCTGCCGGGTACTTGCGGCGTGCGGAGGTTCTGATTGGCTAGCTTCTTTGCCCCAGTGTTCTTCAATCACCTCTTAGAAACTCTACAATCTGACAAAAGGTTCTCGACCTTCGCAGCTGATTTCGTATGCACATCATGTTGGAAGTCCCCAGGCAAGTCAATGAGTATTCGCATCACGTTCAAGGCCTTTTTTCTCTGTGCGACATTCTTTGCGCATAAAGCCAGATGCTCACTTGACTGTTCTCGAACATAAAAACGGTAGAAAGGTCAAGTCCGTGTAGCCAAAAGACGCAATAGTGATAGTCCCAAACAATTTTAAACCACAAACAAAACAAAGGTCCCTGTCCATCAGCCCTTCAAACCTTCCTCGACCGGAACAAAATCCTCGCCTTGATATCCGGCGCCCAACTCCCATTCGGCATGCTAACCTTCTTCGGTCTCGCTTCCCCATCCCTCAGCTTAAAATCATAGTTCAGCAGCAGATGCGCCAACGCGATCTTGATGGCGGCCGTAGCGAAGAACCGACCGGGGCACGCCTGCGTCCCGTCACCCCAGTTGGGTGCGTCGGCCCCCGTCGTCACGAATTGGTGCCTGTTGGCGTTCGCCGAGAGTTTGCGCAGCCGGTGGAAGCGCAGGCCGTCCCAGCGCTCCGGATGTTCCCAGAGGCGAGAAGAGGCGTTGATGTGGTGCGAGTCGACGCAGAAGACGGTGCCCGGAGGAAGAGAGGGGCCGATGGAGAGCTGGAGTGGGGCGCGGGTGACGCGGTTGAGAGAGACTGTGTGTCTTGTCAGTTCTTGCATTCGCTGCCCCTTTGGCAAGTGGAAGGCAACGGGGACTTACAGAGACCGAATGGGTTCGTCCGGAAGGACTCGCACATCACACTGTCCATCATCCTCAGCTCGTTGAGGTTTGTCTGTGGTAGCTGTCCATCGACCATGACGGCCTCGAGTTCTTCCCTCAGCAACTCGACGAGCTCGGGGTGCGCCGCAAGATCAGCCACAGTGTTGTACAGCGTCGATGCTGAGCTTGCCGTCGACTCGAAGCTGGTGAGCAGAACGTCGATGGCGAGCTGCTGTGGCGTGGCATTCCCGGGTTTGTGCCTCGACATGAGCCACGCAATGAACGGCACCTCACGGTCCGGCTTAGCTCTTAGGTGCTCCTTGGGATCCGGCGCAGTCTGGTACTCGTGCATTGCCCTGGCGATGACTGGCGCCAGCATTTGCTTGACCTGTCGCTGCACGTAAAGCGTGGGTAGGAAGAGAAGCGGCGCCAAAAACGGCCGCAGGAGCCTGGGAATGGCGTTGATGGCGAAACATGCGATCATCACGACCATAGGGTATCTCTCCACCGACTTGATCCAGGCTTCCGTGGTGCCGAGCTCTTGCCCAACGAAGGTGCACGCATTTGTCTGCGCGATGGAGCGCATGACGGCAGAGAATAGCTCGACGTCCTTCCAGTCATCGCATCTGCCAATGGTGCGATCGAAGGCGCGCTGGCAGTGCTCCTGCTTCTCGTGAACCTTGAGCGGGATGCTGCGCGTCAGGTCAACCGCAACAACCTTCCAGAGCGCGTCCGACTCCAGCCCCACATAAGTCCATGCGCCGTGGATTGATGTAAAGAAGAAGTCTTGGGCGCTGGCCGTCGTCTCGGGGAGTCTTTTCACTTCATCCCAGACTATACTAGGGTATACGACCATCTCGGATCCGCCAGAGTTGATGATGTACGGGGAATTCGGGTACTGCGAAGCTTGTCAGCGGTGATTCTTCTCGAATCGACCATGGTTCGCTTTCAATCCACTCTGACCTTCCTTGCCCCTTCTTCCACGAGCGCCTGGAAATCATCTTTGTGGTCGTCCGTCTCCCCGAGCACTGGCAGGCCCAGCCTGTGTCGAGGCTTCAACTTCTTCCGCAACAGAAACAGGGACAACAACAAAGTAGCTGCAACTACGGAGGCGATAGGCCATTCTGACAAGAAGAGCAGTAGAGTGCGAGAATACATGGTAGATCTGTTGCAGGTAGCCTTGCCGCGGATCTGATCACCGGCAGGGTTCGTCGGTTTATAAAAAGATGTCGCGTTGCACCCATTTCGGACCGCAATATTCGGCGATGATGCGATTGTTGTGCCCCCAAAGCCACACAAGGTTCGGAGGACTAACGGCGCCTTGTACGACGCTATATTAGTGGCATTGTCTTGCCGCGGCTCGGAGTGCACTAACGGTCAGGCCGGCCTTCAGCCATCATTGGGCGTGCTTTGCTTATATTACAGGTCAGCCGCTAAGCTTTCATCTGATGCAGGGGTGGTCAGACGTTCAGAATTATCCGATTGGGCTACATGCAGCTTACAGGTACCCTTCGTATTGATTCGGAATGTCCCCTGGCGGCCTAGATGGTCTCGATAATCACTGCAATTTCTGGAGACCATCGCTCTCCTGATTCACGAATCTTGCTTAAGTATAATTCACGTAATAAAAAGAGAAGCAAAACGAATGCTGTTGGTGTTCTGAACCGTATATATTGGCGCGAGCCTGCGCCACGCAACCGAAAGACCTCAGACTCCATGTCAAGTAAATATAGCAACGACTATCTCACACTCTGCACAGTCTCCCATCCAGACGCTGCTCCCACTTATCGGATCCCACAGCTCCCAGCGCGTAGAACAAGTCGTTCGGATCATACGATGCCTTGATCTGAGCCAGCCTTGCATAGTTGTCGCCATAAAAAGCGCGCTGCCAATTCGGCTGGTTCGGGTCAGCCTCATTCAGATACGCACCGCTGTCGGGCGCCAGAGCGCTGAGCTGCGGGATGAACTGCTCTGTCATTTTGTGCTGGTTCTCCACCATTTGCTCCCACGGCGCTGTTTCGCTCCAGGGCGTCGCGACGACAACGTCAATGAGAGTGTCGCGCCATGCGGGCAGCACAGAGTTGGAGGACGTCTGATTGCGTGCTTTGGGACTGGTGCCGAAGCCAACGATTATTCCGCCGCTGGTAGTGATGTTTTGGAAGGCAGCGGCCAGGTCGGCGTTGCGCTGAGTGACAACGGAGCGCGGGATGAGCCAGCCACCGTACTGCTCGGTTCCCACGCTGACCTCACCGCTAATTGCGGAGATAGTTTCGTTCCATGACGGGTACTCGGCGATTGTGTACTGAAAGGGAGTTCCCAACTCGGTTATGTTGGCAATGACGGGCTGCAGCAGGCGGCGAGACTCGGCTTCGTGCAGAGCGAAGCCAACAAAAGTGATGGCGAAGGTGGTGTTGGTGATGGTGCCAATGCTCATTCCGCCTGCGTCAATGATGGATGGCAGTGTCGCATGGTATTGCTCAATGACGTGATAGTACGCGGCATCTGAGACATTGTTGCCTCGCGTCAAGACAACAGTGGCGCCGGTGGTGTAGGATTCAAGATGCGTTTTCGCCGTCATGGACCAGACGACGCCATAAGTTCCGCCGCCACCTCCGCTCAATGCCCAGTACATGTCTGAGTTCTGGCTGGGCGTTGCGGTAATTAGGGTGCCCGACGCGTCAATGACTTGCCATTCCAGAACTTGGTCCGCGGCAAGGCCGAACCTGGTCGACAAGGTGGAGTGGCCGCCGCCTTGAGTGTAGCCGCCAGCCAGACCAACAGAGGTGCATTGACCTCCAACAACGACGACGCCCTGTTCACTCGCAGCGGCGTAGACCTGCTCCAACTGGACCCCAGCGCCAACTTTGATGGCATGGCCACTGTAGTAGGGGGCACTGTAGTTCAAGAAATCGATGGAGTCGAGATGGTGCATCCACAGAGCTATAGCACCTGCGCCGGTGGACTTGCCGTTGTAACTGTGGACGGTCAGCGAAGAAAGCCTTGTCAGGGCACACAAAACTCACTCATGGCCTGTGTTTCGCACAACGATGCGGATGTTGTTGTCTTGGGCGAATGCAAGCGTCTTGGACACTTGGGCGGGCGAGGAAACGTTGACAGCGTAGTAGACGTAGTTTCCCAGCAGGCAGGGTCTTGCCTCGGGTTGGAAGGGGTCGCAGCTCTGGTTGGCCCAGAACGGGGACATGATCGACGAGGACGACGTATAGCTGCCTGGCATTAGCGCGCGCTCCGCAGGGGGCTGGCAATGGCGACCAACTGGATGTCGGGGTCTGTCCACGCGGCCTGCAGTGCTTGGCAGGCAGCCGCATTGTAGTTGGGGTCATGGCAGGGCGAGCCCAGGGGTGTGGTCTTGATGAGGGCCCCGCCAATCGAGGCATTGAAGGCCGACCAGGCAGAATCGGCCGGCCAGCACGTGTCGCCCGGGAAGCAGCGGCAGGACGCTTGCGCGGCAGCGACGCAAGCAAAATGAAGGCTGCCAAGCAGCGATGCTAACGAAGCGGAAACGGCACGCATGGTAGGCAGCAACGATCAGGAAAGAACAGTAGATTACGAAAGTCTACCACGACTCCATCATTTATCCATCTCGCCAAAGGAGGCACGGCTAGGCGGCGTTGCTATTTCCATCCCAGAGAGGCTCAACTAACGATAGGCTGCGCCATGGGGCGGTTTTGGCTGGGCGTGGTGTTGGAGGAGATGAGGCCATTCGGAGGGTTTGTGCCGCCCCCTGCCCCAGCCACCCCGACCTCCGACCCACCAGGCTGCTGTTTCAGGAATCTTGATCTCCCCCCCGCATATAATCTCGCCCGCTCGATGACCTGATTTTTCGGCCCAACATACACACTCTTGCACATACACATACACGCACCCACGGATTCCTTCGCCATGACTTCTGGCCCCCCTGACAAAGAGGGCATCGGCATGCTCTGGTGGGCTGCCCGCCATCCCCCGGCCGACCCTACCGCCTCATTCGCGGGAAAGACAGTCCTCATCACTGGCGCCAATGTGGGCTTGGGCTTTGAGGCTGCCCTCAAGTTCGCCGCGCTCGGCGCCTCGCGTCTTGTCTTTGGCGTGCGCTCGCTGCAGCGCGGCGAGGAAGCCAAAGCCGCCATCTGCTCGCGCGCCTCATACGACCCCAAGAACATCCGCCTCTACCAGGTCGACATGAGCACTTTCAAGTCGGTCCGCGAGTTTGCTCAGACCATCGCCCGAGAGGAGCCACGCGTCGACGTCGCCCTGTTGAATGCGGGCGTGGCCGCCCCGGCGTACAAGCTGTCTCCCGAAGGCTACGAGATGTCGCTGCAGGTCAACGTGCTCTCCACCGCCCTGCTCGGCATCCTGCTGCTTCCTACACTCCGCCAGACCGCGGCCAAGACCGGCACTCCTTCCCACCTCGAGCTCATGGGCAGCGCCTCCCACCAGGACGTCAAGGCCGACCAGCTCAACATCGGCGCCCATGACAGCGTGCTCGACAAGGTCAACAGCAAGCCCTTCTTCAACATGCAGCTGCAGTACGGCGTGTCGAAGCTGCTGCTCATGTACGTCATGGACGGCCTGGTCGCCAACACCTCGCCCAACCAGGTCGTTGTCAACACCGTCTGCCCTGGTCTCTGTAGGAGCAATCTTGGCCGCGACTTCCCGACCCTCATGAAAATCCCGGTCGGCATTTTTCAGCAGCTCTGCGCCCGCTCCTCCGAGCAGGGCAGCCGCTCGGTAGTCAGTGGTGTGGCGCTTGGCCCGGAAGCCCACGGCCAGTTCTGGAGTCACGATGTGTTCTTCAAGTAAGTCTGCCTATTTCCCTTTTGGTAATTGAACATGCTGACGAAAAGTAGAAAGGGAGAACTGGTCACCAGCGCCGAGGGGAAAGCCTTGCAGGCTAAAACTTGGAGCGAAATCCAGGAGGTCTTGAAGAGACATGTGCCGGACTTGGATAAATACCTGCATGCGTGAGGAGGGTGCTCTGTCTTTGTTCGTGTGCCTGTTCAACATTCGAAGTAAGGTGTATTTTGCATAGATACCTTTTCCTTTTTCTCAAAGCAGATCCATTTTATCCATGTTACCCATCTCCCTTTGAAACAACATTTGGCTGTTCACCTCTTTCATTTGCATCGAATAACGGGATACATTTTAACCTATGTTCCTACGAATTAATATTGATTCAACCCGTGTGGCTTGTCACTGTTTGCAGTACTGTCCTTGGATTGGCAGAGTAAAACATGGACGCTCAGATTCAAAGTATCTATTCATCAAGGGAGGAACAGGATGGTGCAACATTGGCCTGCCGTACGCTCTCTTACGTCTTGCTCGTCAAATTTTCTGCTGTTTGCGGGGCTGATTGTCGTATCAACCTACTTCCTCTCCACTCCAAGATGCTTGTCCAAGAACGCAAACGTCTTTTGGTTGCAAAGAGCCAGCGCACCCATCTTAGCCTGCAGTCCACCCTCAGCAGGCGCCTCGGGAATCCAAAGTTCCTTCTTGTCCTCATCCAGATGCTTGAGACGACGGTAGATCTGCATGGTATGACCCTCAACGTCAAAATAGATGGAGTACGCAGCGCCAGAGACGAAAACGGGGCAGTGGACGCGGTCGAGGAACGAGCTCTCGCCATCGCCAGCAGGCGTCTTGAGCGTGTACTTCTTCATCTCGCGCAGGGTATCGGTAGGCCGGGCGACTCCAAAGAACCAGGCGGCCAGGGTAACCTCCCAGGCCATAGCGAAGCTAAGAGCGCACAGCAGGCCAATGACAGCATTGACGACGCCATCGCTGATCCAGCCGGCAGTCCACCCGCGCATGAACACCCCATCGATATGCGTCGTCGCAAAGTCCCACATATCAACGAACGGATCAATCGCCACGCACGCCTTGACCCTCGCATCCGACGCGCCCCGCAGCGCATAGTAGCCGCCCATGGACGCCCCCGCAATGGCGATACGGCCCGTGTCGAGCTCCAGGCCGGGCTCCGCCGCCGCGAGCCGCTCGACGTAGTCGATGACCCGGCTCGTCACGGCCTCCCAGTCCGGCCGCATGTGCAGGCGCTCGCGCCGCAGGACGATGCCCTGCCCGGGGCCTTCGAACGTCACGACCGCGTAGCCCAGCTCCGGGCCCGCGGCCGGGTGCATGTAGTACAGCTCCTCCTGGATGGAGTCGGCGCCGCCGGAGTTGATGAGGATGGGGATCTTCTGGCCGGGGATGCGCTTCGATGGCGGTGGCAGGTAGAGGTAGCCTGGGAGCTCGTACGCGTTGTTGTCGTCGGCGTAGGGGATTCTGATGGGCCGCACTGCGTGGTCGAAGAAGGGGAGGGCCTTGAGGAAGATCTCTTGCACGCGTTCAGCTGTCGCCAGTGCGCGGCCGTCGGGGGACTGTGGGCGGTCGTTGAACATGTAGCCGCTTGCGCGGGTGTAGTTGGAGGCGCGCAGGTAGGCTCGTCGGGCGAGCTCGCGGTGGCCGTTGGCGAGTGCTTCGTCGGCGACTGCCAGAGCCTTCTCCGCCTGCGCGAGCCATGCCTTGTGCCAGCTGACGGGCTCTTGGTCTTTGATCTGGCCGATGGCTTCCAGACACTCTGCTACGTCTGCTCCGCCGTATGTTGACGTCCCCAGGATACGGATGACTTCGAAATTGAAGAACGGGGATTTGAAGAATTGGAACATGTTGCCGAGGGTCGCGGGGAGGGACCAAATTGTGAAGTGGGGACTGCAATGGCTTGAAAGACGCCTGCCTGATCTCACATTCTCTGTGTCTACTTTATTGACGCTGCGTTCTGTACAATTTTGACCATCTCACCCCGGTGGGGCCGCCTCGGATGCCGATTTCGGTATCGGACTCGGACACTCTTCTGGCCCCCAGCGCTCCTTCGGAAAGCCGCACCAGAGCAAATGTCACGAGCTGACCGGAATGATTGTGGAATTCCTCATCACCCTAAAGCTGCCTCTGCACAAAGTCCGATGATAACAAGACACCAACACGCCGAATTACCTGGAAAACAAACCGAACAGCAAATTGATATTGACGATAGCTTCTCTTAGACTGTTCTCCGTGCGACTGCGGATCAATGTCGTGCGAAGATTGGGTAAAATACACACGCAACTCATATCATCTATGATTGCATGTTTCGCGCTGCGCCGTTCTCGGCAGCTGTTACGTCATCGATCTTCTTCTCCAGCCCGTGCTCATTGTCCAGCTCTTCCCTGAGCTTGAGTTCCTTTTCAAAGAGCGCCGAGAGCAATGCAGTGCCAGCGAAGACAACGGCAATCTCCCAGCTCCTGCTCAAGCTCTGGGAGTAAACGCTCACGATCTCGCTCTTGAGAGGATCCTGAAACGAGTTGATGAAATCCTTCGTCGCCCGTTCGTATGCCTTGCCGTTCGACAAGAGAGACCTGACGTCCGGGTCCGGGATGGTCGGCAACAGCTGATCGAAGCGGTTGTTGAAGATGGCGGCCGGAATGGCGACGCCCCAGATGGTGCCGAGACTGCGCACGAATGCCCAAGTAGCACTGGTGGACGCCGCCTCGGTCTCAGGCAGAGCCGCTTGCACCGCTGGAAGAAGGGTACTGATGACCATGCCGAGGCCGGCAGCCACCAGGCCCTGCAGGATGACCCAGACGGCCGTATGGGTTTGCTGGTCCAGCAACGAAAGGCAGCCCACACAGATGGTCACGGCCAGCATTCCCAGGATGTGTGTGGGCTTGTAGCGGCCGGTCTTGGCCACCATGCCGCCTGCGACTGCCGCGAAGGGCGCGAATACTGTGACGGTCGGCAGCATCTGGACGCCCGACCGGGTGGGGGATGATTGCAGCACCGCCTGGAAGTAGACGGGGAAGAAATACATGACCCAGAACGTGACGACCGAGTGCTGGAACGTGATGAAGTAGGCGATGATCGAGGTGCGGTTGCCGAAAAGGTACGGCGGCATGACGGGCTCCTTGGCAAACTTGGTGCATTCGAACAGGTAGAAGACGACAAGACCGAGGATGCCTATTACCAGCGGGGCAATGACGCGGCCAGAAGACCATGGGTAGCGCGTTCCGCCGTAGGTAACGGCAAACAGCATGGCCACGGTCGAGCCCATGATGATGGCATTGCCGATGTAGTCGATGCGCTTGAGTTTCCGCAAGAGCGAATCCTCGTTCTTGAATGCCGTCCGGAGGAATACCCAGAGTACGATGAGAGATGCTCCGCAAAAGGGTAGGTTGAAGTAGAACACCCAGCGCCAGGATGTATTGTCGACGATGGCGCCCCCGACGAACGGACCCAGCGCAGATCCCACGGTAACGACCACGAACAGCAGTCCGACAAACTTTCCACGCTCGCGCAGCGGGACCAAGTCGCAGACGATCAGGTCGATGAGCATGTTGATTCCGCCCGCGCCAATGCCTTGGACTGCGCGACCTGCGATCAGCATGTCCGCGCTGGTTGCTCCACCGCAGATGCCGCTGCCGAGGCAGAAGATCGCTACAGACCCCAGCATGTTCCACCTCCTCCCGAAGATGTTCGCGAGTTGTCCGTAAAGCGGCTGCACCGCAGCACTGTTCGCGGGGGAGGTAATTAGCCAGCTGGACAGGTATGCCGCGAGACTCGTGAACCTACCTGGTGAGGAAAAAGACGTTGATGATCCACGAGTAGTTCTCCCCCGGCCCAAGGTCTTTCGAAATGGTCGGCAGCGCGGTGGACAGGATGACGCCTTCCATACCGCTGATCAGAGCGGTGACAGCAAGTCCAAGGAAAATGGCCCAGAACTTCCACCCGTAGTGGTGCTGCTTCGATGAAGCGTCATTGCCTTCTGCCGCTTCTCGGCTTCCTGTTCCTGTCGGCTTTTCCGCGTGTTGTTCGCTGGCATGGCCGCTCAACTCTCCGCTTCGGTGCGAAACGGACGTGTCTTCTTCGCTCATTGATGAGGTCTTATACGAATCCAGTTCTCGGCGTGCTTCCTGGTCGTCGGGGCCGGTGTTGTGCTGCATTGTGTGGCTGTAGGTTATGCGAAGAGCACCCGCTGGAAAGTAAAAGAGCCTGAGAATTTGCGAAGAAGAGCTTCAGTTACAGAGAAAAGTTGCGCATGGCGCATAGAAATTATTGCAGCCCCTCTGCAGACAGGAGTGCCAATTAGTACGCAAAGAGTATGTCGGGGTAACGTGATTCGGAGGGTTTCTTAGTCATCACCGAAGGGATATCGGAGGTGACTAATAGTCGCAGTCTCTGCGGCTCTGCGGTTGCTCATGTCATTCAGCGGTATTACAAACTTGCGTGCTTGCGCGTTGGAAAAAGATTCCACTTGCCAAGCCTGAGTTCCATCTAAGAGAAGAATGGGGTGTGTTGGTGTTGTTGTACCGCTGAGCTGTGAAGCCTAGACTGAATGAGCATAGATCTTGCTTCTACCGTGTCAGCCAATCAAATTGCCACTCCTGCTTTACAATCGCCTTGCCTGATCCAATAAGCACCATTGCTAAGTTCTCCGCTTCTCTTCAGCTGGATCTGAAAACAACGAGCCACAGGCCGGCCAAATGAGTGAACAGCAGCTTTAGTCGAGCCAAGTACATTTTCTTGAGGGGTATTAGACGCTGTGGTAGTGAAACACCGAGCATAAAGTCAAAGTTAAGGTTCTGAATACTGCTTCCCTACTTGCCTACGTCGAAAGTTATAGGTTATCGAAAAGTCGTAGACAGCATTATTCCTGACGAAATCAGAAGATAGAGGATAGAATTATACACAAGAGCGAAAAGCATTCGTTCCGGTTGAGGATCTAATGGAGAATCATGAGTTTAGTCTGGTGCGGCGGCCTTTTACACAGAACGTATATTGGGTCCGCGCCATGCTGAGGTTGTTATTCTTGGAAATCTCGTTGGCAAAAGCCGAAATTGTTTGCAAAACTCAGCACCGAGAGTTGTTTGGGGGGCGAGGTCAAGGTAGAGGAAGAGCTATAGCCTTCGCGTCCTTCTCATTCAGGCGTTGGTTCTGTTGATCTGCGTTGGAAAGATTCGGCGAGAGTGGGAGTCCATGCAGGTGATCCAAAGGGAGGACAACCCTTGAAAATGGACATGCCCGCCGTGATTATGCGCATGAATTGCAATTTGATATTTCTTCGTCTCACTCAGGATTTTCGGTCTGTTTTGTCTACACCTTCTGCAAAGGCGTGACGTCAGTGGGCTCTGGGTCGATGTTCAACCGGGGGTTTGTGGCGGTTGTGTTGGAGCAAGATGCATCCCTGCTTCGACCAATCGCGCCAAGTGCGGCTTCTATAACACTTTCCATGTGATCGCCGATAAGGTTGGGACAGCTCAACCTGCTCAGGCAGACTAAGGGCCGCGGCAACGCTACCGAGGCCAGGAGCAACCAAGAAAGCCGGTATCGCGCGGCTCGGCCGGCCATACAAAGCAGGTTAGAAAACGACTTACTGCAGCGGTAAACTTCACTAGAGCTATGTGATCGACTGCAGCGCATGTGGGTAGCGGGCAACCTTGAACTGATGCTGTCATGATGAGGTCGCAGATTATTGCCAAGCAATCGCGGATGCTCCGGAATGGCTCATTGCGAGCGGCGGAAACTTTTGTCTTGTCCTAGACCGAGTCCCTTGGCAAACAGCATGAACAGTGCGTAGGAAGACAGAGCGACCGTTCGTTTTGAGACATTTGGGTGTTGAGTTGCGCGATACATCGGATGTTTCCGATACGATTGTTCGTACGGCCCTCGTGAGCATCCAACGGTTCGGAATACGAGGCGGCAGATGCGGCGTCATTGCACCTACTAACTCTGTACCCCCTGAAGTACCGTCAGGACGGAAAGTAATATGCAGAGCCAAACCCTGAACGCGGATCGCAAACAGGCATTTCAACGTGCCTCCTCTTTCTTATGGACTAAAAGATCGAATTAGGTTGGTAGAGAGAGCGTCAGGAAAAATGAAAACTCCATTATTGGCGGACTGGTGTCTGAGCGTCCAATTTCTATGTCATTGAACAGTGCCCGGCCTCCTCTCGGGGGAATCGAATCGCCTTTGGAAACACTTGGGTCAACTCGGTGTGATGCAGCTCCTGAAGCTGAAAAAAAGTAGCTTTGGAAGTTAACATGTCCGTAGAATAGCGACTGATGGTGGTGATGTCGGGGTTAGAGAACAATTTGATTCTCCTCCCTTCCATTTCCCCAACTTGCTATTCGCCGGTAGTAGATGGACCCACACGCGACTGCCACGAAGAGGAACACCGGAGGGTTTTCTTTCGGTCTTCCGGGTTGCTTCCTCTTCTTTCGTCCAACTGTAATTTGCTCGCCAGGTCGCTTAGAGCTATTCAGTTGACTGGTCCGGAAAGCCACACGGACTCACATCTGAGCCTCGCCTTTCCGTGTTGAGGAAGGCACCCCGGCTTAGCCGGGATCAGTCCGCATGGGTCGAGGGCCTTGAGTCAGTGGTGACAGTATAGAGAGTCAGCACCGTTACCGAGACTTGCAGCGCATGAACGCGTGAGTAGTGTTCGTCGCCGAAACGCCAAGGGACGAAAGAGGAAGAGACTGCAGCCTTGGTCGGACGAACTCGTCCGGAATGGCATCACGTGGAGCGCCAGCGCGGCCATGGCGCGGTCAGCACGGAGCCAGCCCCTCCTCGCATTCTGAAAATCGGACTCCTCACGATGCTCCAAAGATAAGCGAAATCTGGATTCATGCGATCGACGCAACGTCCCGCTTAGCTTGCTAAGCAGATCCCCTTTCCACGCAAGTCTCGCGGGTTTCGCAGCCCGAGACCAGCCACATCCGCCCAAGCGCCAACACGCGCGTGAAACGCACGGCGTTGAACGGTGCAGAGCGGCGGCGATCGATTCTGGAGAAGCAGCAGCGCAGCGCGGCTCTCAGCCTCGCGGGCGGATGCGGCAGAGCTTCCAGCGTCGCGGAGTAGAGCCCGGCAAAAGAAAAAATAGGAGACGTGCTGATCGACCGGCCCCTTGCATGCTCCTGTATCATTCGAACGAGTCACGGCGCCAATCAGCAAACGGACGAGCTGCCCCATGCACCGCAAGCCACGCTTGTCGGGCCGCAAACGGCAGGCTAGCACGGAGGGAGGCGAGGCTAAGCACTGCAGTCCCCGCTGCAATTCCGCCACACCGGCCGTCTCTAAACCTAAATGAAATACGCTGGCCCGCGGCAGCGTTGCGCCCGGCCGCCAGGAAAAAGCTCCGGCTCGCGCGTCTCGCGATCTGGGCCAGGGCCGCGGCGCGGGCGTGTGCCAGGAGTTCATATATGAGATCGCCTCAATTCTCCGCACGCTGGAGCTGCTCCACCCAGCAGAGCCTGCCCCACCGTCAGCGCAGGCTGCGAGCCTGTCCCATGCCACCACCAACATGCCCTCCATCGACGATGACACCGCCGCGCACCACCGCGTGGACGACACGCCAATCGGCATCAAGGCGGCGTCCATGACCCTGTCGGTCCTCACCATCACGCTGGTCGCGATATGCATCGACCGCTTCGTAAGAAGCGTGAGAGCCTGGAAGGAACTGTCCTTTTCGCAATGGACGCTCTTCTCTTTCTACACGCTCTCCTTTCTGTTCAGCTCGACGTCCGCCATCATAAAGGACTTGGAGCCCAACTCGTCGCTGACCCTATGCCGTGCCTCCATTTTCGTTTGCCTGCTGTTCTATTTGAGCGCCAAGATCGTGCAGTACCACTACCTGGTCGAGAGGGCTGTAAGCACACTCCGACCCATCTACCCAGCCGGCGCGCTCAGCTACTGACTCCGCACGCAAAGCACATCGTCCGCTCGGAGCGACTGCCAAGACTGAAAGACAAGATATACCTCTTCAATTGCGTCTTCTTGATCCTGCCCTACATAGTCCTGGTCATCCTTAACTTCTACTGGTAAGCCTCCCAACCACCGTCCCCACGAACGCAACCTAACGTCGCCGCCTCGACAGGCGCATTGGCTACATCAACAAGAGTGGCGTGTGCATCAACGGCCTGGAGCTCCGGGCCCTCGTGCCGCTGGTGTCCTTCGAGATTTTCATCAACGTTTACATGACCATCCTTTTCATTTATCCGTTCCGCAAAGTTCTTTTCAAGAGGCAGGCGCTCGGCCCCAACAGCATCCTCCAGGCCATGGCCTACCGGACCTCCA
Source organism: Neofusicoccum sp. Z2 (assembly GCA_037356115.1). NCBI lineage: Eukaryota > Fungi > Ascomycota > Dothideomycetes > Botryosphaeriales > Botryosphaeriaceae > Neofusicoccum > Neofusicoccum sp. Z2. The sequence goes on from JBAWJY010000076.1 coordinate 57,286, forward strand.
TAGCCACCTGTCTCATGATTCTCGCCACCGTCGGCAATCTGATCGGCCTGATGGTTCTCCATGGCGAGCCGGTCTGGCTGTGCTTCATGTGCTGCACTGGCGACGTTGCCTTCTGTGTGATCATGCTGCATTGGTACGTCTCCCGAGCCACGGCAATCTGCGCGCATTCTAACAATCATCCTCCCGCAGGGTCACGAAAAACGACCGTGAGCGCCGTGGGTTCAAGTTTTCCGAGGAGCTGAACAGGGGCCTGAAGCTTGTGCCCGACCAGTTCGACGCATGCGTCGTCGACGCCATTTGCAAGGCCAGCCGGCTGGCCACCGGGCTGGGTGAAGAGGAGGATGGCCAGATCCGCGTCACGAGGGCGCTGAAGTTTGAGGTCAACGGCCAGACGGTGCACATTTCGACGAGGCGGGGAAGCGAAGACGACGAGGACAGCGCGACGCACGTTGGACGCCTTTCACGACATGGGAGCCAGGACAGCATCATCGAGATGGAACGGGGCGAGGGGATGTTCAAGAGACGAGGGAGCAAGGACAACTACAGTATTGGGGCTGAGAGCTTGGGGAAGCACAAAAGTTGGGGGCCCACCGATCCATCGCGGTAGACGGCCTTCTTGTGAATGAAAAAAAATTTAATAAAAGAGTTCATCCTCAAAAGCGGAGTTCCAAGGGAGGCCGCGCATTTCTTTGGGGTGCTGTGCGATTTACAAACGATCCCATTCTCCAGCGCTGCCGGATGCTGCTGTTCCATTTTGCTGTGAGTTGTGATTTATTGTTCTCTCCGGAATCAGAACTGATCAAACCGGGACTTGTATCCAGGGGTCCGTATCTGAAACAGGTGTGCGTACGAAGCCTTCTTCACTAGGACACAGACACCAAGCTGGAGCGAATTTCGGAGCCGGCTCCGCAGCGCCTTGCTCCGGACGATCAAGCTAGTGTTCAGGAAATAGCGTCAATCCTCCAAGAGCTTCTCCTCTTAGCGCACGACAGACAATGCCGATGCCACAGAGCAACAAGAAACATGTTGTGCACTCAAGGATCGCAGCGTTGGTCTAGGTAGTGCTACCATTCCGTATTTCTCGGCGGCTGATAGGCCCGGGGCGCGGTGGACGCGTGCGCTCGACCCGGGGGAAAAGGAGAGCGCGCACCCGAAACGGTGCCCGACCACACCCACCCAGCTTCTGGAAAGAGAAGCTTCGACGCGAAGGACGGGCGGCCAAGCCACCGGGACCTGCCACAGAATCCGGGCATCTCAGCCCCCATTCATGCCGGAAGAAAACGTCATGTTCGCCGCCAGGCAGACCTGCGACGCGTTCGGGGGCGGCAAGGCGCGCCATGGAAGGGCTCGCAGCCAGTCAGAGCCGGCTCTGCCGCGTCCGGCCCTGCGGCCCGCCGAGGAACCGGCGACGCGTGGACGGGCGTGGAGGAGTTCCCTTGCAACTCCGACGAAGCCGGCAAAAAACAAGCTATTAGAGCTTCCTTCGTCCCTACTTTAACCACTGCTCATCCCGCCAGCCGCTTTGCCGCCTCCAGCCACTCCAAACTCTATCGAGAATCCCGCAGGCACCGCATCAGGTCCTGCTCGCCCAGTGCGTGTCCCGCATTGGCCCTGGATCCCCGGCCTAGCCCCGGCGCCTACCAGCAGCGCTGCCCTCCCCCAACCGCTAACGCCGGCGGGTCCGTTCGCCACGGCGCCGGCCTGCGACAACCCCGGTGCAGCTCGCGACATGTACCGAGGCTCGTGCGGCTGTGCAACTTGCTGCCGGCCCGACTGATGGTCGAGAGAGAGAGCATCTCCGAAAACAGCGTCTTGGTAGTGGGGCTGATGCTGAGGGCCTGACTCCAGATGGAGAAGGAGGGCGAGTCGTGTTCCGGAATTGGCTGAGCGGCGCTCGGTCAAAAGTGCTGCTGGGAGTTTGATATTTCTCCTCGGGTACTCGGTCTGTTCGCTTTGCTCTTGCGGTGACGATGTCTCGGTGTGTTCGGAGGCTTCTTCCACGGCCCGTCCAGCGCATCTACCGTAACGCTGGAGATCGTCGAGCGTAAGGCAGGCACTGTTGGGTCCATCGCAGTGGTTCTACCAGGCAGGGATGCACACGAACGATACATGTGATGATAGAGCAGAAGGTGAGGTCCACGTCCATCCATTCTCCCACATCCACACCGTCCTGCCTGGCCTGAAGGACTTTCAAATTCTCTCCAAATCAGAAGAACGCAAGAATGAGCTCCAGCCGTCCCAAAAGATCACACTTTGTCATCTCCTCAGCCACACGAGCGAAATCAGCATGGACGCCTTCGACTCACGATTACAGGCATAGCGTAAGAGCTGTGGCGAAGAGAAATTAGCCTTTTGCGGACGCTCAAAGGACTTTTACACACACCCGCTACAGCGAGGGTTGAGCGTACGGAGGAAGCGCCAGCGCTGAATAGGCTGGCATAGTCGTCGAGCGTTTGAACAACATGATGCTGGGGAATAGATAAAGAAGCATATTTTCTGGCCACTTGGTATTTCCCACACCACCTTCCATCCGCACAATAATGAAAGCATGATAAGCAGACTCGTGGATATGACTACGAGGACTCCATACCGGAAGCTGGTGCTCTATCCCAAGCCATACACAAAACAAGCCTGAAGACGAGTCCGGAGCCATGGGTTTCGTGTTCTCGCTGTCAGATTGGCGAGAGACACGGCAGACCTTCAGAAGAACGAGCCTTCGATCTCGAGCGAGTATGTTGAAGAGTTGTTCAAGCCGCAGTTTGGCACGAACACCCCCGTACTTGTACATTCCAAAGCGGCGAGGTATGCTCTCTGATGATCATCAGCAAGAAGCTTTCCCATATTCCCAGATTAGTTACCTGACTTCTCATAAAATTATGTATGGCCGCTTCGTACAAAGGTCATATTACTCTGAAGTCCTCAATGTTAGCCAAGCCTTCAGTACCTACCTAATGCCTGCCTATACCCTGGTCATGACTGGAACTCTCGATTTGGTGTGAGTTGTAAGTCGTCATGCTGGTGCGAGCGGCTTGTACGCGTCTGTGGTCATGTCTTCAGATGATGGGAAGAGCACCGAGTAGATTGGAGCGTTTCTAAAAGAGGTCTTCAAGGAATGAAGAATCTGTGACCAGAGTGTGGGCACCATGCACTTCATTCATGTCAGCCTGTGTTATGTCGGAAAATTGAAAGAGTGAACCGCACCTTTTGGAGGTCTCTGGCTCAAGTAGGAAAGAGTACAATAGTCCACCAAATTCTCTCGAGTATTTTCCTATTCACTCCTTTTACTTGATTTAATTCCGCGTCATCCAGAAGTATAAGGGTTCCAAGATTGTGCAATTACTTTTCCTGTCCAACGGCTAAGAGTTTGTTTGTACTGCGACTCCAGGAACCCATGTCGGATGGTCTTGTCGAATTTCGGACGGAGCATACTCGGTGGGTCTTCATCGGGCAATCGTGCATGTTGCAGCGCTGCTTTTCAACTCTCGACTTTCCGACTTTTTCAACGTCGTTTCTGGGGAGACAACTACCACCCAAGCCCACAACTATTGCAAGCCCAGAGTCTGTGAGATTTCAGCTTGCCCCTGATGGCTGCAGCTGTTGTGAACTCGTTAGCATCAACGTGTGGTAATCTGTGTCGATCTTGATTTCATATGGCCGGTCAATTGTGGATCTAACATCTGCAGTAGCGGACGATTGTCTACGATTGTCCGTTTAAGGTCGTGCGCTTAATGCCTTCTATGGGCTTCATGATTCTTTTGCTTCTGTGATTCAGCTTGACGCGTCTATACTGATGGACAGCTGCGGGCTTCGTTACTGCATCTTTGTCATTATTTCTTCGTTGTTTACGCGCGTCCAATCACATCAAGATGTTTAGGCTATCAAACCCACAAGCTCCTGGGACTCTGATGGCCTCAATCACGCTGGCTGGGCTGAACTGGCTCATGTTGAGGAGCCGGTCAAGTGCCAGATGAAGCTTGCAGTCGGAGGTATTTATATTACTTCTGCCGTATTGACGTAATATATCTACGAAGTGGCAGCTCATCACGAACACCTCCCCTATGTACAGGCGGAGATGCAGGAGGTACTTCAGAAGCACGACACTTTCGCTATCAAGGCAGCTCTGTGGGAACTCGCTACCAACGCTTGGAGAAAATGGCTACGGGCGACGTCATTTAGTCACACCAATAGATTGTCTTTTTGATCTAGTCTTTCGTAGATCCGCCAAACTACGTATGCGGCGTCGAAAGGGCCGCTTATCACCTTCGTCTATAAGATCAATCCGTTGATCAATCAATGCCAGTTTTGCAGACCAAGGAAGTCTGATCGTCAACGAGACAGCGCAGCTCCAAAAAGTCAGCTGCGTGATTTGGTTTGCAGCCGTCAGCTCCGCTTGGTAGGACCGTCCATAATGTTAGGCGCGATTGGTATAGGCACAATCTAACCCGACAGGATACAAGGTGTGAAGAGAAGCGAGTTAAGAAACGAGCAGCAACTTCTTTCTTCCAAAGTATGAGCCGGCTACTTCTGCAGTAAAAGCTCGTATTACTCTCGGTCGCCGTTTCACCTCAGAGTAGCCAGCACCACAGCCAAACAGTGGACAAACGTGGGTCTGAGCCTTTTCCCCATTAGCCGGCTTCCTGAAAGCGCCGTGGTCGAATTGCTTGCCAGGATTCCCGATTCGGGGTTATCTCCCGCTTACATCGTAGACAATGGATGCGGAACAGGCAGCTCCCCGCCATGATGAAGGGCAAGCGAATCTGAGCATCTGGAATTGCGCCTGGCATGGTGATACGGTTAGGAAACTCGTAGAAGAAAAGGCTTGGGATGATATGGAAATTCGTGTCCAGGATGCGCAAAACTTTGACAGCATCGCCGATGATGTTTTCAGGCACATACTGAGCAGCTCGATGGCCTATTTCTGCACAGGGCCGGAAAACCCATTCTCTCAAATGCATCTCCTTGTGCGTCGGGATGATGTTTTGGGCCGAGGAGACGTCATTTTACTTTGCATGGCGAGATGCCGTCCAGGAAGCTATCGGGGCTGAAAGTTACCGACGACCAGTCGGCTCGTCCGATCTGAAAATGCAAGCAGAAGAGAATTCGGTGCATCAGATTCAAACCGACAGTTCTAGGATCGTGACTAATAAGCGCGCAACCACGCCGTAGAATTTCTAAATGACGTCTCTTCTTTTTGGCAAACATCCAATCGCGAAAGCAATAATGAGTGAGTTTACTACTCATGATAACTTTTGCGAAAATGAAGGAAGTAACGGAGAGGGTGCTGATGGAACGACGTGCGCTGGACGACTCGCATATGGAATCCGTTGTTATGGTGTCGGTGGAGATCCGATCCCACCACTGGGAGGAAACGGGTCTGGTTTCTCCTTAAGGAGCTAGACCAGTCATTTAAGTAGCGAATACGCAGATATTTCATGCCTCATGTCGGCATGGCTGGTGTCGATGCGGTGCGAATGCATCTAAAAGGCAGGAGTTCCGGCTGTGGGATGCAGCACCATCCGATCTCGGGATTGAAGGCGATAAGAAATTAGCTTGTAATCCAAAAGGATTCGGATCATGCATTAGTTGCGGAAAGTCAGCCCCAAAGCGTGACTAGCTGGGGCGGAAAGTGCGGGGCAAAACGTAGCGCATGGCTGGCGGACGGTGAACGTGGTGGGGGCCGGGGGGGGTGTATATTAATACATCGCCGGCCGGGGTCCCTCGAAACTTTCCTCGAGCCTCACGTCTGACCAAAATGCGGGCTAAGGCGGGTTTGTGTCTGGTAACACTCACCACCCTCCTACGGTATGCATCGGCTGCCGATCCGTCGGAGGGTTGCCGCTGCTTTCCAGGGGACGAGTGTTGGCCGACGACGGCGGAATGGAACAAGCTGAACGAAACACTGGGCGGCAAGCTTGTCGCCACAGTCCCTCTTGCCGCCCCTTGTCATGATCCTGTCTACGATGCTTCGACATGCGAGACCCTTCGCGATAACTGGGTCTGGCCACAGCAACATTACGATTCCTCCAGCTCAATTATGGCTCCTTTCTTCGCCAACCGTAGCTGTGATCCGTTCACCGCCGAGGATGTTCCATGCTCGCTAGGCAACTACGTTCGATATGCTGTAAACGTCTCGTCGCCTGAAGACGTGGTAGTAGGGATCCGCTTTGCCAAGGAGAGGAATATCCGTCTTGTCATCAGGAATACTGGCCATGAGTAGGTGCCAATCTCATCAAGCCGGCAAACCGGTAGTCTCATCATCTATCAGCTTTGACTGACTCGCATTTAGTTACCTCGGAAAGTCCACTGGGGCGGGCGCGCTCGCCATCTGGACCCACCATCTCAAGAACATCAGCATCTTTGACTATCCTGGACCCGAGTACTCGGGTAAAGCAATCAAAGTCGGTGCCGGAGTACAAGGCGGAGAAGCGTACGTGGCTGCCGATGCAGCCGGTCTTTCTGTTGTGGGTGGCGAATGCCCCACAGTTGGCATTGCCGGCGGGTATTCGCAGGGAGGAGGCCATTCTGCCTTGGCGTCAAAATACGGTCTCGCTGCGGACCAAGTCCTCGAGTGGGAGGTGGTGGATGGAACTGGGGAAGTTCGAATTGCGAATCGTCAGAACAACTCCGATCTCTTTTGGGCACTGGCGGGTGGTGGAGGCGGTACCTATGGCGTCGTGACCTCCATGACCTCGAAAGCTCATGAGGATATTCCCGTCGCCGGAGCTAACCTTACCTTTACGTCAGAAGGGCTAACATCAGATGTCTTCTATGCCGCGGTTGGCGCCTGGCAAAGCGCTCTTCCGCCAATCGTCGATGCGGGCGCCATGGTCGTCTGGTACTTCACAAACACATCCTTTAGCCTCAGTCCCATCACCGCACCGGGCATTTCTTCTGCGGAACTCGCTTCTTTGCTTCAGCCATACCTTGACAAGCTGGATGACCTCAATATCAAGTACCAAAGCTACGTGGGCCAATTTCCCGGCTACTACTCCCAGTTTTCGTACATGCAGAGTCCGATAGCGGTTGGCATAGCCCAGTATGGAGGCTGGCTTATTCCTAGAAGCGTTGTTGAAAACAACAATGACGGGGTGACCGCTGCGCTTCGGAATATTACCGAAGATGGCGCCACATTTATTGGCGTGGCACTGAACGTGTCTAAAGCGGTTGCTGGAGATGTGGACAATGCGGTTCTCCCAGCATGGAGGGAGACCTTGATTGATGCTGTGATAACAACGTAAGTATTTGTCGATCGCTGGATGCGGAATCGCTGCTGATAAAGTCTCAAGGCCTTGGAACTTCACTGCGCCTTGGTCTGAGGCGATCGAATGGCAGGACAAGATGACCAACAATTACATACCCCAACTGACGGCGTTGGCTCCGGACTCAGGCTGTTACCTGAATGAGGTTAGTTAACAACTTGCAATGCCACATTTATTTCAAGCTAGCAGTGGCGTTTCCTCCTGAAGTCTTCCTAGCTCACCAATGCCCAGGCAAACTTTCAACAACCCAATTGGCAGCAAGTCTTTTACGGCAGCAATTACGACAAGCTCCGGGAGATCAAAAGTCGATACGATCCTTGGGACATGTTCTACGCACTCACTGCCGTGGGAAGTGACGAGTGGGAGGTTGAGGATGACGGAAGGCTGTGCAGGGTCGGGCGGAGCGTATACGATGCATCTGTTGGGTCTCGTTTTCAGGGCAGGATGCCTGATCTCTCTTCGGAGAAAAGACTCATGGCAGCCCTCTAGAGAGCTCGGCTTCATCCTGATAGACCTTATCAAGTCCTCAAAATAAGCTTGAATGACATCCGTGATGATGTCACACTCATCGATTTCGTCGGGCAGGAAATGAGCGCACACTTCCGCTTGTCGGGATTTTCTCCGCACCCGTAAGCTCCATTGTCCCCCTCGCCTTCGTCTGAAGCTGGCCCATCCCCAAATGAACCACCGCCAACGCCCAGGGCACGTACACCACCCCACTGCTAATGGCGGACCCCCAGCATGGATCCAGACGGGTCCATAAGCTCCCCATCGGCGACTCGGGCACCAAGGGAGACTCTACCCCCTACCGTTCATCGGTCTCGACAATGTGTTTGCAATCAGTGTTGCGACAGCTGCAGCTGCTGCGAGCTGCGTTTGGCTGACGATACATGCCACAATGTTGCCGGTGGCTGACGGATATGAGAATGGTTCACGGTTTATTCTCGACCAGAGGGCCTACGTCGTGAGGGAATCTGGCAATAATTTATTAAAAAATTCATGCTGTAGGTATATCAGAGACGGTAGGCTTTCTGTATTGCAGACACCCCATGCGCAGAGACAGAAGAATCCCAAGCCCTTGCTGTATTCCACACTGTCGTCTCCAAAGGAAGAAGAAACGACAAGCATAGGTGTCAGCACTGAGCCCTCCGTAGAACATGCTAGACGTTGATCATAAGAAAGCTGTACTATGAGGGTATAAACTGAAGACGTACCAGAAGCACTGCATACAGCATAAGTAAAAGAATCCCCTCGGACAAACTCCCACTGCGCTGACAGGAGCATGCCGACATCGGTGGTGAAGAAAAAATTGTTGATGAATGCGTTCGTCGTCGTAAGGGTGTACCGTTCCATCAAAGCGCAAGAAAGCGTTGTAAGAGTCGTGGTGAAGGCGCCGAGCGCACACGCTGTCTTCCACGGGTTAGCACTTCGCGCTTCGGCATGGGGTAGAGGGAGTGAAGAGTCGTACGGGTTTACCTGAAGATCTTCCATTTATCCAGGAACATGTTTTTGTGTCATCGGAGAAGACATCACTTTTTCTGTACCAGGTCTCGGTCATCGCCGTATGTCGATGCGACGAATCCATTCCAGCTCTCGGCGTCGTTCTCCGGTGGCGTCATGGTCTTGACAACCCAATGGACAAACACAGTGCAGATCGCAATCCAGATGAGCACGTAGGACTGCTCCAGGAGCGGCCCCAAATACTGGGATTTGTCGGCGAACAAAACGGTTGCGGCGCACAAAAGTCGCCCAGTCAGAGGATCGTCGGCAGGACAGGTAGATGCCATTGCGTATAGACTTGAGAGAAATCCGGATAGTGTGGAGGCTATTTGACTGTTGCTGGCGCAGGAATGAAGACAAAAGAAATGAAGGACCCAGAGCTGCAGCAAGATGCACGCAGGGTCGGCGGAGTGGATATAAGTAGTCGGCATCCCGGATCGGCATGATCGGCCTGATCGTATGTTTTCGGCACGAGTTTATCGGCATTTTCTCCTGAAACCGCCGCACATCACCCCACACGGGTGGATCGAATCTACGTAGAAGGCCAGCGGCAGGTGATTCTCTGCTGCGGTGAGCATTTCGGCTCCATCATTTCCCGACGCACAAGTCAAATACGTACCATAGTCACCCCATCTCATGTTGTTACATGCCCTCACGAACCTCTACCTCTTCGCAGCCATCGAATTTTAGCTTTTCCCTCCGCCTTTGAGTCTAATAAATCCTTCTCATTGCCGGAGCATTGCAAAGGAACTCTGTGAGCCAAATGACGCTGCATACAATGATGGTGGCAGTCTGTACCAACCTTACAGCTCAACGCAAGTTTCAGGGGAAAAGTCATTGTAGTTTCGATATTTGTGACGCGGTTTCTTTTTTTTCTCTGAAGCGGATCTCCACTGATGCAAGGCGGCATTGCGCCCAGCTGTCACTTATTCGTGCCAAAGACTTGTTCAAAGCTCCGTCAGTAGACTTTTGCCATGTCTGAACCTTCGCCTCAGCCCTTTTTGCTTCTGTTTCTCGGCCTCGCAACGCCCATGTTGCAGACGCTGCGGCATTACGCCCTGAACGCCCGAGTCCTTGACTTGCGCAACTATAAGCCTCAAATCAGAAGGTAACAGAAGCGCCAGGTAGTAAGCAGTAGAGCACACGGGCGTATACGCGTCCCCGCTCCGCTGCTGTCCAGGCCCGCTTCGGATATACCTATTCGAAACACCGCTTTTAGCGCGTGCGCGGGCAGATCCTAAAGCTGTCAGCGTATCAAGAATCAGTCTAGCACTAAATCAGTCTATCGAGAGCACCAGTAACAATAAAACTAAAGCTTTATATAAGACAGTATCTATACATACAAAATTGACCAGCAATATGCAGAAACCCTCCAAAACCTAACACCCAGTAGCTCTCTTAATGCCCTTGGCATTGATCTAGCCTCCAAGTCTAATATTTGCTATTCACACGGGCGATTATATTGGAGAAACAACTCCTGGTAGCCCTCTACCTCCTCAGTCACCAACTTATCCAGCGCTAGCCCAGCAAAGCGCTTTCCCGTTGTTATGTGCCGCCTGCGGCCCTGAGTGGTGTTGGAATTTGTACATGAATAAGGTCGCTGCCATCGAACGTCGAGTTGTTTGGGCGTAAAGACGTCGAATCAGAATATCTCGGCTCATTGCTTCGAGGGTTGTTAGCCAACAGGACTTGCAAACGACCATCGCGCAACCGCGGGCCGGCCCCACGCTCCTACGATGACATACCACGACCACGTCGTATTCGAGCGCCCGCGCTCCATCGTCGTGGATGCATCCAGCCACTTAGGTCCCGCCCACCACGGGCGCTTGCGCACCGTGTCCATGGCTGGAGCCCCTGCCAACCGGCATATAATCGCAGCCCAATGAGGCTATCGAGGTGCGAAAGGTGCGCACGAGAGAAACGGACCTCTTGCCCGCGGGTATATGTGGGCTAGCACTCCAGAGTGCAATTGTTGTTGGGCATTCGAGTGTTGCCCTCATGGCCAAGGAAGCCACTTCGTAGTTTCGCAATAGCGCTGAGAGAATCGAGTTCGATATTTTCGGTCCCTTCGTAGGTATCGTTGTCCATAGTCGAGTTGCGAGAGACCGATGGCCTAAGTCTCTCACCCACGAGCAGTTCGAGGACGAGTTCGACCACCGTGAGCACAGAAAGTGATCCACGAACCAATCGAGGCTGGTCGTGATACCATTCTCGCCTCAGAGGTGGGTTTCCCCCATCGGCGATAATTTGAGCCACTTTTGTCGAAGCTTGAGAGCTTGCAGGTGCTTGAAGTCTTGATCGTCGGTCTCAATTGGTGTTCGGCGTTGATTGATGTGCGAGTGGGAGTCTCCTTGAGGCCGGCCAGTCGGATGAGTTTTCTTGGAACGCTCGACAAGACTCATCAAAATGAGGCCAAGAAGCGCTAAAAATACCAAGAAGACCAGGAATACCATCAATAGCAAGACAGCGAGGGTGAAATCTGGTGTAAGGACGGTTAGCAAGCCGAAGTGGTACACGGATGCACTCATCCGTTCGACCTACCAAACGAAATGTTCAGTGTCACATGTACCGCAGTCCTGGATCCAAGGTGATCTCCATATTGCAGATTACTGCACCCTTTAACTACATTCGAGTTGTACGAGGACCCTCCCTTGTCCTGATGCATGGCTTCTGTCGGCGCAGCTTGATGTGGTGGTGAATATCGCTATCTAGAGTTAGGCTGGAGGTGACAGTGTACGACCGTCTTTCTCATACTACTGGGCATCTGAGCGCTTAAAAGCATGATGACATGTCAAGAGCGCATCTAGTCGCCCGTCTATGCCCATTCTCAAAAAAATCGAAAAAGTAGATTTGATTGGGCACGAACTCTCAACTGAAGTTTTGACTCCAGTACGGGGGGTCAGCATTACTGGCCCACAGCTCCCGAGAACAAACGATGCTGTTTCAGAGTGAATTGCATGAGCGGCAGACGCTGGAAGGCGAGGCAAGCTGATCCAACCAAAGAAAGCCGCGCTCCCACCACTCCCCATCACCCGCCTCATATCCCCTCCCTTATCCCTCTCCTTCCCCTTCAACTCACCTACCCCCTCCCTCCCCTCCTCCTGATTCTCCTCTTCCTCCCCCACTTCCGCGGCGGCGGCGCTAACAACCCCACCCGCGTCCCCAGCAGCATCTGGTACGCAGCCGGGGGTCCGGGACTGGCGCCCACGAAGCGGGAATTCGGGAAGAAGAGGGCGGAAGCGAGGCGGAAGGGCCAGGAGAGGGCGGCGCGAGGGGGTATTGGAAGGACTTGATTCATTGGGGGTCCATGCATCTTGCCGTTGGGGCTGAGACATCTCCAGCGCTAGGAAGACTGCGGGAAAGAAAATCATTGTGAATTGGGTGGAATACTCACTAGATACAACAGGGCCTCATCAATCACTCAGATCGGAATCTCAATATCGAGGTTCTTCTTGTCCTGCATGAGCTTGTCATTCTGTTCCCCTTGGTCTGGCCTTGCTTCATCTCTTCTCCACCCTGGACTGGCTATGCTGCTGGGTCTCCTTGATAAGTATCTCCGTATGTCGCGCTCGTAACGTTTTTTGCTGTGTTTCCTCTATACGTATGCCTTCCTCCCCCTCGTGAGGCTTTCGCTCCAAATCCGATCGAGTTTCCATACGTGACGTCATTGCAATTCTCCAAATAATTCTCCTCGTAATTATGACCGCCGCTCCCCAAGGCCTTGTCCACAGCAACTCCAAGAACCTCATCTGTGCCTTTGTTCATCGCCTTCAGGATGCTGAGAAGCGTACCCGGGTGTTGGGCACCTGCCTTGATTGCGTTGATGTCCTGAGTGGCGCGTTCGCTCTCCCCGCCCTTGGTTTTCAGGAGATCAGACAGGGCGTCGATATCTTTCTTGATATTGCTGAGCATGTAGTCGAGGTGGGATTTCTCGTAACATGCCCATGCCATCTTCTTGTGGAGACTCGTGCGGCTCTGTCGATTATTGGCCTGGTCCTGCACCCTCTGCAAGAGTGTACGTATGTTCTCATCCTTCACCTCTCCAGTTGCTCCAACACTCTTGTCTTTTCCTCCATATGTACTGCAGATATCTGCAGTGTTGTTGAACTGTCGAAGTATGTGAGCTATGAGCTTCTTGGCTATATCATCAGTAGTCTCGTCCTCTGAGATCTTCTCCGGAAGTTTGGCTTCGGGATCGAGCGAAATGCCGCTGCAGGATCCGATCCGCACGAAACGGAGCTTGGTAATTTGTATCTGGAGAAGGCTGCGCTCGAAGTCCCTCCCAAAGCTGCGCCCAAGTTGAATGAGTTCAAAGCATTCAACACAGGCCAAGAACAGCCCAGGAGCGGTGGTGATGGCAGCGGAAATTTCGAATCCAGACATGATTGAAGTCCAGTCGTTGGGTGATGAGCTTGAAAGATGATGTGTGACGCAGGATTGATGTTGGGAGAGGCTGGCTGAGTTTGCACGGAGATATGGTGAAACTGATGGCGAGGACTTGCGGCAATCTTATAGAGTATATGGGTTCTTGAAGAGCTGAAAACCAGGCTCCCAGGGAGTCTCACCGTTGCTTTGCTGGAGTAACATCGGCAAGGATTATTTCATATACATTTGCAGCTGTTGTGGGCCCTTGGCGAATATGCAATGTGCCGAAGCGTAACATGTCTAGCTCTCGTCGAGCTGCCGCTTCCCGTTCACTGAGATCACGTACCACGGCTGTATCAGCAATAGGTAGTTAGCTGAGAGCCTTCACGGCTAGCTGCGTCGTCTTGTTGGTTGATACCAAGAAAAGAAAGAAACTTGGAGTGGCATGGTGGAAGACCTAGCATTACCGCTGAAGGTTTTCTTTTCTATGTACGACCTCATCTCTACCGGGACGTGGCTTTGGTATATAGCTATGCTGTAATTAAAATGGGCACCACCAAACATACAAGTCCTCCTTAGCGGTTCTCAGGAGGTCCTAATACTTTCTGCAACTTTCTACCCCTTACATACGAGATGACAGCTACGGCCCGTGCCGTCTCTGGCGATAACTATACACAGACGGATGAAGAAATTAGATAGCGAATACAGAGAAGAAAGCGCAGCACAGAACATAGAGGCACAGCTAGACGTGGAGACGGCGGATCCGACATAAGACGGCGCTACAGCCTCGCAGGGCATGACGAACCTCGTCCTGAGGACGGACTGCCCGTTCGTGGGCGCCCTAAAGTGTCTAGATAAGGATTGAGAAGGCGATGAAGACTAGGGCGACGTACAAGAAGTGTTATAAGGCTACATTTGGACACGCAGAGGTAAACTCTCGCCCTGGTGCGAAGTAGATGGCTAACACCATGCCACGACCTCGCGATACGCCGCAATTTCCATGGCGGACGGCACCCTTGTCAGGTATCCCTTGTGTCGCTGTCTACTAACGTGAGCAACCTCGTTTTAGACTGGCAGAATATGGCGCTTAGGCTAGATAGGGTGTTCTAAGTGGGTGTGTCCGAAGCGGGCCTGGCTGCTTTTAAGCGTTCAGTAAATACAGCTGGGTTACGCGTACAGTCATACGTTGTATCGCTTCAGGCGGTAGGAATAGATGTATCATGCCTTATAAGGCGTTATCGGAATCATGTTCGTGCATTGATCTGCAGTCTTGTAGCACGTTGCACGCCTTGATGAGTTTATTGATCGAGGCTTACTACAGTTTTCGTGACACCTCAGATCGCATAGTGATGTCTTGAAAGCTGTACTGAAAATAGGCCAGCCGGGAAAACAGCCCAGCCAATATCATGTTTCTGGAACGACGATGAACACTTAAAAGTGGAAGTGGACTGGAAAGCTGATCGAGACCTCTTAACGGCGCATATCAAGATCAGCTTTCCAACATCCCCAGACCGCAAGAAGTCCACCATCCACAACCAACCCACCTCTCCACAAACCCCCAGCCCCCCCTCCCCACCGCTCCACCCCCATCACTCCAACCTCGTAACCTCAAACCTCAACCACCGATGCTCCTCCCCACAAAAATACAACCTCCCCCGATCCCCCACCCCCACCTCCTCCGTCACCACGTCGACCCCCCACCTCGACCCCGTCTCCCTCCCGACCCGTTCCCACATCTCCCTAAAACTCCCCTCACTATGCAAATAATTCGTCCTGACCACCCCTCCCAACCTCCCCATCGGCCCCCTCACCTCCTCCTCCCTAGGCCCACAATCCCCCGCCACACCCCCCTGCCGTCCCACAACCACGCTACCAGGTTGGGGTTTGAGGAGGGCGACGATGCGGATGCAGGCGAGGTGTTGGGTGGGGAGGTCGAAGCAGTGGAGGAACATGGAGGCGTGGAGGATGTCGATTTGGCTGGTGAGGGGGTGGAGGGGGCTGGTGGGGGAGGAGGAGTCGAGGAAGTCGGCGCCGGGGAGGAAGAGGGTGGGGGGCAGGGTGGGGGGGGCGTCGTTGAAGAGGGTGTGGCCGGCGGTGATGAGGCCGGGGAGGAGGTCGGTGGCGTGGAGGGAGGAGGGGGGGACGCCGGAGTGGAGGAGCTGGGGGAGGGAGGGTGTTAGTGGGAGGTCGGATGAGGGGCTGTAGAGCTGGAGTGTGATGTTTCGGTGCTCTTGTTCCTCATCTGCTTTATTTGAGGGGCTTTGGAGGTGAGAGAAGGGGGGAAGGCGGAAAGGAATCTTGACGTACCATCCTGACGTCCTGCCCCAGCCCACACCCAACTTCCAGATACTTCTGCCCACTCTTCAACCTCTCGACCAGCTTCGCGTATCCGGGAAAGGTGGAAAGAGCCAGCTCTGCAAAGAGAAAAGATCCCACGCAAGGGAAAGGTGCCTACAGTCGCCGACGGGACCACGTCAGTAGACGCCGAACCAATGAAACCAGATCAAATCATGGAAAAGACATAGTAATGTGGGACACATACCACCCTCCAAGCCTCCTCCCTTACCGCCTTCACATGCGCCTCAATTTGATCTGGTGGCACGCCGGCGTACTCCACCAGCAACTGGCGCATTGCAGGCTGGATTGCAGGTACCTCATGAACATACCAGGGTACATCGGTTCTGAAAAGCTCTGCTGCGGCAGCCATGTTGATTTCCTGACTGGTGCGGGGCGTGGATGATGATGTCGCTGATCAGTGAGTAGCGTGCGCAGGCAGGCGACAGAACAACCGACAAGCGGCGGCTGGCCTCGTACTTAAGCACTCTCTGACAGGCACTGACTCGTTCGTCGGTTAACATTCACTACTGGGGTATGATATGACTCAAGGATTTGATTGAGCGGCATCCAGATTCGAGCCTGAAACTGGGAGGGACAATACTACCAAATCCAACTAATCGTCAAGCAATCGAGACCGGTCGCGCATCTAAAGCCTGGGAAGGGAAGTATCTCATCTCCCTGGATGCTATGCATAGCTAGTTTAAGTCTACTACACCGCTTCAACTTCCAAGCCAACAGCCGTGAGCGTGGGAGAGAGTCTCCACATCCACTTCCCAAAAGGGTAATTGAGTTTGTCTGTTCTATCTCTCAACTCTACGTGACTCTAACAAGTTTTATGAATCGCCGCCCTTCCACTATCCATTCGAGATCACATAAGACATATTCCAGGGCCATCTTCTATCTCACTCCTCCTGCTCTCCATTCTTCTCCTCCTTACCAAACCTCACAAGCTTGCTCCGACGCGCAATATCCAGACTGAGCGCCTCAATGCTCTTATTACCCATAATATCCAGCACCGCAACATCAGCGCCCATATCATGTCCGATATAATCTGTCGTCCCCCACCGTCAGCACCGCGCATCCCAAAGCCAAGGGAGGGAAAGAAAAGAAAAGAAAAAGAAACTCACTCCTAAACTCCATCGCAACCAGCGAATCCACCCCATAAAAATGAATCGGCTTCCCCACATCCACATCCCCCACCCCCAGCGTCATCGTCCGACACAACCTCCTCACCAACGCCTCCTGCACCAGCTCCTTCGCCCCGTTCAGCGAATCCACCCACTTAAGCGCACTCCTCACGGCGACCTCATCCCCCTCATCGCCGCCATCCGCGCTACCACCACCACCACCCGCCCCCTGCGACCGCAGCTGCGCGAACAGCGGCGTCTTCATAAACGTCGGCTCGGGCAACCCGCGGGCCCTAAAATCCGCCGTCGTCGCCAGACCAACAGCAACCTGCGCCCCACCCACCCTGCCCGCCCTCTGGCCATCAACATGAAACTCGACGAACGCGAGGAACTCCTCCTCCCTGACACCATCATGCGCGAAGAAGAACATCGGATTCGCGTTGAGCGTCTCCTGGTTCTCAGCGATGAAGCCGACGGAGAGGATATTCCCCAGATCGAGGGTGGCGGCTGGGAGGCCGTGGCGGCGGCGGTGGTGGGCGAGGGCGTCTTGGAAGGTGTTTGCGGCGGCGTAGTTGGATTGGCCGCGGTTGCCGACGAGGCCGCAGATGGAGGAGAGCATGAGGAAGAAGTCGAGGTCGGGGGGGGAGTGGGTGTGGAGGTTCCAGGTGCCGAGGACCTTGGGGGCGAGGGCGGAGGTGTAGGAGGGGTGGGGCATGAGTTCGAAGGAGGAGTCCTGGGGGGGTGGTTAGTGGGGGGCGTGGAGGGAGGGGGGAGGGGGGAGGGGGGAGAGAGGGAGGGAGAGGGGGATGGCGACGAACCTTGAGCTGCATGGCTCCTTGGATCACGCCTTTTATCTGCGGGAAGCCTTGCTCGTTGCACGAGGCGAGGGCCGCCAGCAGCGCCTGCTCGTCGCTCACGTCGCAGGCGAACACCGCGCACCGCACACCCGCCTGTTCCAGCTCGCGAAGGAGTTCCTTGGCCGCATCGCTGGACCCGCCGGAGCGCGAGAGGAATACCAGATGGCGAGCGCCCTGCCGCGCCATCCAGCGGGCAATGCTGCGTCCCAGACCGCCGAGCCCGCCGCTGAGAATGTACGAAGCGTCTTCTCGGAAGCGCGTCGGCGGCTGCGGCGGAGGGATGACCTTGACGATGTCCTTCTCGCCGGCGGTGAGGACAACCTTGCCCATGTGCTTGCCCGCCTGCAGCAGACGGAAGGCCTCCTCGATCTGCGAGAACGAGTAGACGGTGTGCGGCGTGGCGGCCCTGATGGCGCCGCTCTCCCACATGGCGATGATCGTCCCGAGGATGCGCGCCGTCGTCTTGGTGTCCAGCTTCGTGATGGTGTACAGGTCGCAGGCGGCGAACATGACGGAGCGGCTGAAGGGCAGCATGTCGAGGCGGCCGTTGGCGAAGATGTCGCGCTTGCCGATCTCGATGAAGCGGCCAAAGGTGGCGATGCAGTCCCACGACGCGCGGAGGGCCTCGCCGGCGAGCGAGTTGAGGACGACGTCGACGCCGCGGTCGTTGGTCATGCGCATGACGCCGCTCGCGAAGGACAGGTCGCGGCTGGAGAAGATGTGGTCGGCCGGCACGCCGTACTCGTCCATCAGCAGCTGCCGCTTCTCCGGCGACGAGACGGTCGCGAAGACCTCCGCGCCGATGTTCTGCGCGATCTGGATGGCCGCCTGCCCGACGCCCCCGGCCGCCGCGTGGATCAGACACGTCTCGCCGGCGCGCAGGCGGGCAACTTCGGCGAGGCAGTAGTACGCCGTCGCGAAGATGACGGGCATGCCGGCGGCCGTCTCGAAGCTCATGCTGTCCGGGATCTTGGCCGCGATCTCACGGGGGGTGCGCGTGTGGGTCTGGAAGGTGCCGTGCAGCGCCGACAGCACCAGCATGCGGTCGCCGGGCTGGACGTCCGTGACGGCGGCGCCGACCTTGGTGACGACGCCGGCGCCCTCGTGGCCGAAGGTGGCGGCGGCGACCTCGCCCATGGCGACCATGACGTCGCGGAAGTTGAGCCCCGTGGCGCGGATCTCGACCTCGATCTGGTCGTCGGGCAGCGGCTGGGTGTGCTCGGGCCAGTCGACGAAGTGCAGCTTGTCGAGGCGGCCGGGCGAGGACGTGCTGAGCATGAGGGCGCGAGAGGCGCGTTCGCTGCCGAATTCACGGGCTTGGGGCGTGGGCGCTGCGCATTTGGCGCCGATGAAGTCGTTGACGGCGGGAGCCTCGACGAGCCGGTTGGTGCAGATGCGGCCGGCGCGGACCAGGTACTCGGAGTGGCGGTCGCGGTGGGCGACAAAGTGCCGTTTGTACACGGCGAGGATGTGCTGGACCATGGCCGCGGTCTGCGTGTTTTCGACGTCCTCCAGCGCGAGCGTCACGAGGTCCGAGCCGTCAAGATCACTGCATGTCACAGGTCAGCTGCCATCGTGTGGAATCAATCCACTTCGAGCACTTACCGCTCCCATCTCAACGTTCTCGTCAAGCCCGTCACCAGTGCCAGATCGGGCTTCTCGTACGGATCTCCAGTCACCCACAGCAGGCTCCCGGCCGTCGTGACCAGCTGCCGCAGGATCTCGAAGTCCTCGCTGGACATGGCGGAAGCGAGGAAGGGCGCATACAGCTCCATGGCCACGACGCAGCAAGTCTCCTTAAGGCTATGCTGCGGCAGAGACGGAAAAGGCACAACGCTGACGTCTGACAGCCGTCCGACGGCCTTGACTTCAGCGGCAATGCCCTCCGCCAGGCTCGTCTCCGCAGACGACGGCTCCGCAACAGTGACGACAAACACTCTCTTCAGATCCGCCGTGTCGGCATCCCCTTCGGCCTCCTCCTCCTCGGGGTTCGTCGCAACGACGAGACTCTGCGCGTGCAGGTCCGCACTGAGACTGTCGGGCAGCGGCAGCACCTCCGCGGCAAACCCGTTCTCGCGCAGCACGTTGCTCCAGCCCTCGTCGGAGAGCAGCGGCCCCCACGGGCGGAACTCCTCGGTGCTCAGCCACCAGCCGGGCAGCTGGCCGAAGCACAGCGGGCCGGCCACGAACTCGGGCTGCGTGATCTCCTGCAGGACGAGCTTGCCGCCGGGCTTGAGCAGACGGCGCGCGTGGGCGAGGGTGGCGGACAGGTCGGCGGTGGCGTGGAGGACGTTGGCGGCGACGACGATGTCGTACGCGTGCTCGTCGAAGCCCTGGGCCGCGACGTCCTTCTCGACGTTGAGCACGCGGAAGTCGAGCAGGCCGCGCCACTTCTTGAACTTGGCGGCCGCCTTGTCGAAGAAGCCGGCGGAGATGTCGGTGTAGGTGTAGCGCAGCAGGCGGGAGGCGCCCTTGGTGCGCGTGCCGGCCGGGCACAGGGCGTCGAGCACGGCGGTGGTGGTGCCGCCCGTGCCGGCGCCGATCTCGCACACGCGCAGGTCGGCGCGCTTGTGGCTGTAGAGGTCGAGGTAGGCGGCGAGGAGGGCGTGGACTTTGTCGGTGCCCAGGATCTGGCGGTAGTACTGCTCGAGCAGGTCGTCCATGCCGAACATGAGGTGCAGCGCGTCGGCGTCTCCGCGCAGGACGGCGACGATGTGCGAGCCCATGCGCACCGTGAGGGCGCCCTCGGGGCCGGATTGCTCGAGCTGGTCGAGGAAGGCGTCGCGGCGCGGCTTGTCGGCCTTGATCTCGCGCCATTCGCTGGCCTGGTGGATCAGACGGCCGTTCTGGAAGGCGTCGGCTTGACGGCGAAGCCAGGCCAGGTACTTCTGCTTGTGCGGCGCGAGGTTCGCGAGCGCAGGCAGCGGGTTCTTGTCCAGCTCCTCGACCGCCTCGGTGATGTATATGGCCGCCGCCAGCTGCAGGTCCTGGAGGCGCTTGAGATTCGCGCCGTCCTTTTCTTCCAGCGGCGCGAGGCCCTCGCGCAGGCAGCTCTGCGTCGCGCTGCCAAGGAGATCCACGTCTGGCTTCCACTCCAGATCGAAGCAGATCTGGCGCTGGTCCGCCTCCGCGCTCGACGCTTCCTGCA
The DNA here is from genome assembly GCA_037356115.1 of Neofusicoccum sp. Z2. Classification (NCBI taxonomy): domain Eukaryota; kingdom Fungi; phylum Ascomycota; class Dothideomycetes; order Botryosphaeriales; family Botryosphaeriaceae; genus Neofusicoccum; species Neofusicoccum sp. Z2. The sequence continues at coordinate 77,879 of JBAWJY010000076.1, forward strand.
GCGGCACCGCCTCCAGTCCACGCACCGTGAGCCGCACGTCTCTGCTCTCCTCGCTCCACAGCGTGACGTCTGCGCCGAAGCGGCGGTGCGAGGCCAGCTGCGCGGACGAGTGGCAGGCAAGTGTCGCCCCCGGCGCCGTCTCCAACTCCGCCGAGATCCACACGCTCCGGATGGCGACGGGCACCATGGGCTCGGACAGCGGGCCGGCGCCCTGCGAGGCCTGGAACGCGAACAGGAACAGGTGGATGAGGCTGTCGAAGACGGCGGGCTGGACGACGTGCTCCGCGAGGCGGCCGGCCGGCATGCAGCTTGCGATGTCGGGCACGCGCAGCCGTCCCACAGCCTGACCGACACGGCCCTCCGCCGGCGCCGTCCGGACCTCGACCAGATTGCGGAACAGCGGGCCAAACTCGAGGCCCACGCGCTCCAGCTCCGCGTACTGGCGCTGCAGGTCGCGCGGGCTCTGGCAGAGCGCCTCGGACCGGGCGAGCAGCGCCGCGAAGGCCTTTTCGCGCTCGGCCGCCTCCCTGCCGCCGTCGATGGGGCCGGTCGTGGCGGCGGCGAGCTCGACAGAGACCTGCCCGCGCGCGTGCTCCAGCCACGACTCGTCGCTGGGGCTGAAGGACGAGACGCGCCACTCCCACCACGTCGCCGAGTCGCCCTGGCCCGACTCGGGCAGCCGGCGCATCGACAGCATCGTCTCGGTGTCGTCGTCCTCGGGCAGCTGCAGCGCGCGCGAGATGGCGATGTCGCGCAGCCGGTACGCCTTCACTTCCCGCTGCTGGTCCGCGCACAGCTGCCGCATCGCCTCGACCGCCATGATCACGTACGTCACGCCCGGGAGCACGATGCTGCCCGTCACCTTGTGGTCGCGGAGCCAGGGCAGCTCCGCCACGCGCAGGTGGTTGCGCCATCGCGGCTCGTCGGCGCTCCAGTCGGGGACGGGGGCGCCGAGCACGTCGTGGCGCGCGTGCTGGCGGAAGCGCCAGGCCTTGGACCGCCGGGACTCGGTCCAGTACTCGGTGCTGTGGTTGAATGCGTACGGGGGGAGCGCCGTGAGCATCTGCGCCTGCTCGCCGGGGCGGTGGTTGGCGGCGCGCAGGTTGACGGGATAGCCGCTGGCAGCCAGCAGTCCTGCGGCCGACAGGGCTGTGGCCGCCGCGTGCTTGCCGCGCGTCAGCACGGAGAGGTAGCGGACGGCCTTGAGGTTGGGGTCCGCATGGACGGTGCCCCTGACGGCGCTCTGCAGCGCGGCGTGCGGTCCGACCTCGACGACGTGCGTGACAGGCAGCTCCGCGCCGCCGCCCAGCTTCAGCTTCGACCGCGCCGCGTTGGCCGTGCACATGGCGAGCAGCGCCTGGTCGAACTTGACCGGCGACACCAGGTTCTCGACCCAGTAGTCCGCGCTGCGCATGGCCGCGGCGTCGACGAGCTGCCCGGACACGGACGAGAAGACCAGCACCTGCGCGGCACCGCCTGCCGGGCTGCCGCCAGCCAGGGCGCCCATCAGCGAGCGGTACTCGTCCGCCACGGCCTGCATGTGGCGGGAGTGATACGCGTTCGACACGCGCAGCTTCCGGGCGAAGATGCCCGCCCCGTCCACCAGCGCCTTCAGGCGGTCGATCTTGGCCTCGTCGCCGCTGCAGGTGATGCTCTTCGGGCTGTTGTAGCACGCGACCACGAGCTCGCCGTCGGGCAGCGCCGCGTTGACGCTGTCCAGGAACACCTGGATGTCGCCGGCCGCGGCTCCAACCGCCAGCATGGCGCCCGCGGCCGGCGAGGGCTTCGAGCTGACGAGCCCGCGGAAGTAGGCCACGCGCCACGCGCTTTCGCGGTCGAGGGCGCCGGCGGCGTATGCGGCCCCGATCTCGCCGGACGAGTGGCCCACGACGCGTGCGGGCGCGATGCCCCAGCTGGCGAGTAGGTCCACGAGCGCGACTTGGAGGACGGTGCAGAGGGTCTGCGAGACGAGCGGCTCGTCGATTCTGCTGGACTCGGCGGGCTTGGCCAGCTCGTCGGCGACGTTGAAGGCGCTGCCGATGGAGGAGAGGTAGGCCGTGGCGGCTGCCACCGAGTCGCCGAAGACGGCGTGTTCGAGGAGCTCGCGGCCCATGGCGTGCCACTGCGCGCCCTGGCCGGTGAAGACGTAGCCGATCGCTGGCGTGCCTGTGGGTCGAGTGGCCAGTGATTTGGTGGCAGGATCGGATATCGTGGCGACGAGCTCGTCCAGCGTCTCGGCGGCCACTGCGATGCGCCATCCCAGCCGTGACCGCCGCTCGGACAGCGTGTATGCGAGGTCGCTGAGGTACGTGTCCTGCTGCCCCGGGGCTGCGGCTGCGTGTGTCGCGAGATGCTCGGAGAAGGACGAGAGAGTCCGTCTGATGCCATCCTCGTCGTGTGCAGCCCAGAGGAACACGCGGTGGCTCCGCCGGCTCTCGCGGGGCGCCTTCTTGTGCTCTGCATCCGCCAGGCCCTGCTGGCAAAGATAGCTGCTCGAGTCGTCCAGCACCGCGTGGGCATTCGTGCCGCCGAAGCCAAACGAGTTGAGTGACGCTCGACGCACCGCCGTCTCCGGCCACGGCGTCGGCGCCAGCGGGAACTTGAGCTTCCACCGATCGCACGGGATCCGCGGATTGACCTTCTCCAGGTTGATGTTCGGCGGGATCACGCCCGCTTCCAGCGCCAGCACCGTCTTGATGACCGCCGCAACGCCGGACGCGCCCTCCAGATGCCCGTGGTTCGCCTTTCCCGCGCCCACATACAGCGGCGGGTCTGCAGGGCGGGACTGCCAGGCGCTGGCGATGGCGCCGGCCTCCAGCGGGTCGCCGGCCGGGGTGCCTGTTGCATGGGCCTCGACGAAAGCGGTGGCGTTGAGGTCCAGGTTGAACGCGCTGTAGACGTGGCGGATGAGCTCCTCCTGCGCGACCTTGTTCGGCAGAGTGATGCCGCCCGTCCCCCGGCCGTCCTGGTTGACGCCGGTGCCGCGCACCACCGCCCGGATCGTGTCGCCGTCGCGGAGGGCCGCCCGGACGGGCTTGAGGATGATGCTGCCCACTCCTTCGCCGCGCGCGTAGCCGTTTGCTCGCGAGTCGAAGGAGAAGCACTTGCCGTCTGGCGAGAGGAAGCCGACTGCATCTGGTCAGCCGAGTCTTTCTCTAATTTGCCTTGCGGAGGCGGGAGCTGCGCACGGTTGCTCATCCGGTACATAGTTTCTGGGCTTTCAATCACGTTGACACCGCATACGATGGACTGCACACGCTGTCAGCTCCAAGACGCTCTCCCAGCGGCACGCGGTGCTCACCATGTCCGATGCCCCCTGCCGCAGATCGTTGCAGGCAAGATGGAACGCCACCAGCGAACTGCTGCAGGCCGTGTCGAGCGTCAAGCTGCAGCCGCGGAAGTCGTAGAACCAGCTGACCCGGTTGGAGATGATGGAGTTGGAGGTGCCCGTTGGCTTGTACTTGAGCAGAATGTCGGGATCCTCGTTGAGAACGGCCCGCGTGTCGTCGGTGAAGGCGCCTGCGTACACCGATGTTCTCGAGCCTCTCACGTCCTCCACACGCAGACCCGCGTTTTCGAGCGCCTCGTACACGTTTTCCATGACGATGCGCTGCTGCAGGTCCATCGACAGCGCCTCCGTGCGTGTGATGTTGAAGAAGGCGGCGTCAAATCGCTTGCCATTCCGCCCCTCCCGCAGATAGTGGCCGCCGCGGATGAAGGTGCTGCCTGCTCGTTCGGACGAGGGATGGTAGTGCGCCGCGTGGTTCCATTTGCTCGAGGGAACTTCGGACCACGCTGACCGTCCCTCAATCAGCATGTCCCACAGCTTGCTGGGGCTGTCCGCATCGCCGGGGAAGCGGCAGGCCAGTCCGACAATGGCGATGTCGTCGGGTCCTGCATGTTGAATGCTGGCGGCGTCAAGGAGAGGCATGGCGGCGCGGTTGGGTTATTGCTCCAAAAGCCCACAGCATGGCCGGAGTCGTCCTATTTAAGAGTGGCCCCAACACCGACACCGCTGCCACATAGCGTTCGAATACAGAACGAAGAGCCCAAGCCCAGCACGCGAGAGGGCAAGCCCATGTCCGCTCTGGTTGCGAAGGCATAGCTGAGTCAGTCAGAGCAGCCCGGGAGGAGTCCGCCGTCACCACGAGCCGCACGAAAAGACGCAGTCCGACTAAGCTCGGCGAAGCTACGACCGGGAGGCCGCGCGCTCTGGGCGCTGGGACGACTCGGCAAAACGAGGATTGACATCTCTTAAGGCGGTCGAGTAAGTGGTAGGTAGCAACAGCGTCTCACGCGGACCGGGCGTGGCTGTCAATGTGGAAAAAGCTGGCGGGAAGTGGGGGCGATCCGCTACGTACGGCGGACTGTGCCGGCCTCGTCCGTAGAAGAAGGGGGGTCGTTTGGCGCCAGGGCAGATGCCGTCGACCGTACCGAGAGCCTCTGCCGGCAAGACGGTGCTCAGACCCAGTCACGCACGCGAGCGCTTCGTATTACTGTGTCTCAAGCTGCGGTCAATGCGCGCCAGGTTGCGGGGAGAAAATTAAGGCCCACGGGGAGCCCCGGCCTGTGCCTGGCCTACTGACTCAGGGCCGTGCTGGGGCTCAGCCGCCTCTTCAGCCATGATGATTCCTCCCTTACACAGTAGAGAGCATAGTGGACTTTGCAACTTCAAGCCACTAAGGAAAGCCGGGATAACGAGAGCCATAATACCAAAATGCGTGTGCTCTGTCTCCACGGACGCGGCTCCAACACTGAGGCATGCTTGATGGTCCGCAGCCATATGTTCCAGCACCTACTAATCGGCAGATCAGATCTTCCGCATGCAGACTGCGGGCATCCGCAGTCTCTTGGAGCCCGAGTACGAATTTGAATTTGTCGAGGGCCGCTGGCCGCATCTGGAGGGCAAGTCGGAATGTGCGCGAAATCACCACTGACACATGCTGACTGATGCCGACACAGGCAACTGGTCTCTCCATACCGTGGATTTCTCCAAGTCGAAGGTTGATAACTACATGCTCCGCAGACTTGATGTCTAAACGCCCGGCTCACGCATGACAGTTGTACGGCTACTACAACGGTTTGGACCTTGACGACATTCTAGAAACGGAGAACGAGCTCCGCCAAATCATTGCAGGTAAGCTACGTTACTTGATTGGTATTGAAGCATACTGACCTTACAGATCACGGTCCGTTCGATGGTATACTTGGCTATTCACAAGGCGCCACTCTTGCGGCGCAGCTGGTGATTCGATACATTGTCGAGAACCCGTTCGCCACCATCCAAGAGCTGCCCCTGAGGTTTGCCATCTTCATCAACGGGGCAACTCCACCTTGCGTGCTTCCCTTGACGGAGACACCGCTTGACTGCCCTCTTTCCGAGTTCGCAGAGGCAGTACACCTCTTCTCTGTATTCAAGCCAAACGACTCGGACAACCCAACCACACTGCGGCCAGCCAAGTTGCCCAACGGCAGAAAGGTCCGTCATAGTTCCTGGACATGCGTGTTCAGAGCTAATTAGAAGATAGGTTGTCACCGACGGGAAGAACTACATGACGAGGTACTCCCCAGAGTACGATGGTAAAATCATTAATATCCCAACCCTTCATATCCGCGGGAAACGTGACCACAGCGACTATGGTGAAGGACTGTACCAGCTATGCGAGGCGTCTTTGGCGGAGGATTTGACGCATATCCACGGACACGACTTCCCCCGTGGTCTTGACACGAACAAGACGATAGCACGGCTTATCGGACTGACGGCAGCGCGTGCGTCATAATATCCACTGGTGGTCCTTTGTCTGTAGCAAGTTGCGAGAAGAATTGCCGAGGCGAGTGACTCTGACTCGCTTGCTGTGATCCCTTTGACTCGTACGCGATGGTGTTTGATTCGTATTTCAGGAGTGCTGTGGGTGCAAGCTTGACTCAGTTCCCAGCCCGCCACGTGGGGCAAGCGGAGTCAATTGTCCCGATATTATGGAGTACCTCCAGGATCCGTAAAGGATCTGCTTGTGAACGGATCTGGCCGTGAATTCTATCAGTGTCGGAGCTTCCCAGGAACCTTTTTTCTTTTGTCTTCAAGCCGACAGAGAAGCCTTTTGCAGCCACGCTGGGAATCAAAGAAGGGCTTCCCGAAAGAAGCAAGTAATCTATAAAGTTGCGTAAGTTATGCGCCAGCGCACGTATTGAAGGCGTGGGTGATATTACGCAACCCCAAGGCAGATTTCAATCACTAACTTTCTGCAGCAACATCCGGAAGACCGTGTTTAGTGACTCAGCTCTTGTGCAGGCCTGCAGATCTTCAGTCGAAACCGCGGGGTACGGCCCGTAGTGGTCTTGTGTTAGCCGCAATGCTCGGCGTTTCACCATCTTTCTACAACCAAGGCCAAAGATGGTCACTTTTGGCTGCTACCATCATGAAGCTTACGTTTCTTCTCCTTTTTCTTACGAAAGCCGTTTTAGCCGCTGGCCCGTTTAGCGTACCAGCAGGTTTTGTTTCCTGGGACGACTCGACGTACACCCTAACATCTACCCGCCTGTTATCTGGCACCTACCAAGCATGGATGCCAATGTCCAATGGGTATGCGAATCTTCTCAGGTTCCTTAATGCCACGCTAATTTCAACAGCTACATTGGCCTCGGACAAGCCAGTCTCGGACCGTTCTATGAAGCCAGCGCCAACAACGACACTGAAGGCTGGATGCTGTTCAGCCCGCGCCAGACCTTTGCCACAGTCACGGGCTTCTGGGATGCCGAGTCCAGCGGTGACAGCGTCATATCAGGCATTCCACATTTTACGGACCTTCTCGTAGAGGCTTGCGGCAGTGTGCTGGACGGCTCAGTTGATGCTTCGCAGATCAGTGACTTCTCTTCAAGCATTTCCTTGTACGCATAATTCAAGCTTTTGCAAGATTCTGTTTACAATGCGTGGCTAATTGAAGCACAGTTCCACGGGCATTGCAACATGGAGCTATGTCTGGACACCGGCTGGATGCGCCAACAGCACGGTTTTACAGATACGTTACGAGTCCTTCCTCTCCACGGAATCTAGACAGCTGGCGGCAGTAAAGCTCTCGGTCAGCAGCTCTTCAGCCGCTGAAATAAGCGTCATTGATGTTCTGGACGGCCGCAGCGCTAATCGAACAACACTGGCCGAGAAAAGGGCTTTCCCGGAGTCCAGGAGCATTATGACATCTGTCCACCCCAACGGACTCCAAAATGTTTCTGCTTATGTGTATTCCACTGTTTCCGTTACGCAGACGAACTCGGCCATCACCCCAGGTAATCTGAACGGATCAGCAGCAACCATAAGCCAGCAGCACCACTTGCAGCTGAGCCCAGACTCCGAGACGACCATCTTCAAGTACGTCGGCATCGCCTCCTCGGACCACTTCCCCGATCCAAAATCCAAAGCCATACAGACCGTAGCCGACGCCACCAAGACCGGCTGGGACACACTCCTCCACCTCCACAGCGCCAACATCGCCAACCTCATGCACGACGACTTCGTCGCCGACTTCCGCAATCCAGACGACGGGACCCTCCCCTCCTCCTCCTCCTCCTCCTCCACCACCACAATCCAGAACCTCCAAATCACCGCCAAAGCATCCGCCTACTACCTCTACACCAGCCTCCTCCCCGAACAACAGGACACAAACACCGCCGCCGCCATCAACACCAACAGCCTCGCCGTCGGCGGTCTCACCTCCGAAGCCTACGGCGGCAAAATCTTCTGGGACGCCGACCTCTTCATGGCGCCCGCGGTGATGGGTACGCATCCGCGGCTAGCGCGGCAGTTCCAGCGCTACCGGATCGAGCGGGCGGGGCAGGCGGCGCGGAATACGGAGAGGCATGGGCTGGCGGCTGGGAGCATGCTGTTTCCGTGGACGAGCGGGCGGGATGGGGAATGCTATAATAACACGGGGCCGTGCGTGATGTACGAGTACCACCTGAATGCTGATATTGCGCTGAGCTTGGTGATGGCGAGGAATACGTCGGGGGATGCGGGGTGGTTTGAGGGGGAGGCGGCGGGGGTTGTGGATGGGATTGCGGTGGGGTTGGGGGAGGTGGTGACGTATTATGAGGAGAATAAGACGTGGGGGATTACGGTCATGACGGATGCGGATGAGTATTATGTGCGCTGGATCTTCTTGCGGAGCTCATCTGGGGTGGTGTGCTGACCGGTGTGCTGCAGATGTATGTGTCCGACGGATCGTTTACCGATGCTGCTGTTAGTGTTGCTGTGGAGATTGCCAGCAATTTGCGGCGAGCGGCAGGGAGGCCTCTGGAAGAGAATTGGGTCAACGTGACCGAGAACATGCAGATACCCACTTCAGAGAGCGGCATTGTTCTGGAGTTTAGGGACATGTGGAACGATCTTGTCTCGAAGCAGGCTGATGTCATTCTCATGGACTATCCGCTGGACTATCGCCGAAACTTTTCAACGGACAAGCGCCGGCAGGCCATGGACTTTGTTTGTATCCTGTGCTCTGATGCATTCAGGTCTGGTGCTGACAATGAGGACAGTACGCAGTACGGCAAGATCCCAACGGCCCGGCAATGACGTACGCAATGTACGCAATCTCATCCAACTCCCTTTCCGAAAGTGGCTGCGGCTTCTGGACTTTTATCAAGAAAAGCTTCGAGCCTTACATTCGGGCACCTTGGTATCAATTCTCCGAGCAGCAGATTGACGACCCCGCGGAGAACGGCGGCACAAACCCTGCCTTCCCCTTCCTCACTGGGCACGGTGGCTTCCTGCAGCTCATGACGGCTGGATTTCTGGGCATCAGAGTCACGGATGTAAACTTGGTCATGAATCCTTCGCTGCCGCCGCAGCTCTCTCACTTCAAAGCGCCCGTGCAATTCTACAATGGTGCAGTCATTGCATGCGTCATGAACGCAACACATACTACCATTACCCGGAGAGACGCCAGCCAATTTGACGGCTTGGTGCCAGACCAGTACGGCTCAGGACCGATGCCCATCACGATCGGACGAAGCGCGGATGACGGCGAACAGATTCACCTTGGCATCAACCAGACCGTCGTTGTGCCCAACAGGCGCTACGCAGAGACTGTGACGCAGGCAGGCAACATCCTTCAGTGCCTGGACGCCACATCGCCAGACGAGCATCTGCACGGTCAATTCCCCGTTGCGGCCACGGATGGCTATGCCGGAACAAGCTGGCAGCCCCAGACGGCAGACAAGCGCTCCTCTCTCGTCGTCGACACTTCGTCAATCCCACCGACGCAGCTCTCGCACGTCCATCTGGACTTCGGCATGCGCCCTCCCCGGAGCGTGCGCGTGCTGCTTTCCAACTCGTCTGATGAACAGGGCGTATTGGCCGCATCGACACGAGTCAACATTACCCGACCATGGGTTGCAAACGCCGCCATCGTGCCATATGAGGGTAATACGACGGTGCTTGAATTAGGCGAGGGTGTCTGGAGCGCTACTTCCGCGACGCTGGAAGTGGAGGGGTGCTGGGCGGACGGTGGGGCTGGCGCTACTGTTGCCGAGTTTGCTCTCGTGGCCGCGGACAGGACTCGTGTTGAGGTCGATGTTGATCCGAAGCACACGGAGCTATGAGAAAATTAAAAACTCTTGATATCCGTGGGCTTGACTCACGGCGTCGCGTGGGATGGCGAAGGGGATGGGACGCGACGGACCAATCAGGAATATAGATAACCGACCAAGATGATTGAGACGCTCTCCGTGCTATGGTAAAAAGGCCGGTAGTGTGGGTCAGCTGCCCCGCGGGCCTCCAGAGTCCAGGTAAGCAACGTCCCTGCGTATAGCGAGTCAGAAATTGCGGGCCAGTCACCCCATGGGCAGGTCCGGACAATGCGGAGCCCGTGTCCGTTCTGCGGTCGGCAAGGCGCCGTAGAAGCACCGGATGTTACCGAGCACTGAAAAGCCGATAAGGTCCAAACGAGAAGATGTAGCTATTGGAAAATAGCGGTGTGGGTTTGTCCGTCGAGCCAAGACTGACTGGTTTCCGTAAGGCTTTGTTGCTCTTTTCGAGGCTTAAGTGATGCTCCCACTCCGTGCATGAACCTTCCGGGCTAACCACAAGGGCAGACTGCAGCATCATGGCCCACAGTGGCGCCCTAGCTGTAGCAGCTGTGCTGTTACTGCTACCGCTGCTCAACAGGCTTCTCAAATGGCATAGAGACTACCAATTCGCGCAAAGCAACGGATGCAAGCCCGCTCCGACTGATAACCTGCTGACATGGACAGACCTGCTTGGAATTGGCATCTTGCGCAAGCTTGAACACCACCTCTCGCAAAAGACGCTGCTGGAATTTATGAGAAGCCGGTTCGAGGAGAACGGGAACACCTTCCGCACCAGGGTGCTGCTAGATGACTTTTACTGGACTTGCGAGGTGATTCCAGCCATATATTCGGGTGCAAGACGTATCTGACAATTTCCAACAGCCCAAAAATGTACAAACAATCCTGGCGCTCAAGTTCAATGACTTTGGCGTTGGCATCGATCGTGAGCGGGCCCAACCTACTACTCAGTGCATTAGTATCGAGCTGACGATTTCTATCCCAGGCTACAATAACTTCAAACCCCTCATGGGCCATGGCATCTTCACCAGCGATGGCGCAAAGTGGGAACAGGCACGAAATCTCGTCCGCCCAAACTTTGTGCGTAACCAAGTGGCCGACCTTGAAGCCTTTGAGCAGCACTTCCAAAACATGCTCCGTCTCATTCCCAAAGACGGCAAGACGTCCGTGAATCTGAAAGAGCTGTTTCAGCGCATGGTAAACAGACACCACACCATCTTTACCCAAGCCTGCGCGCTAAACTTACACCCGGCGTTGTTAGACCCTCGACTCAGCCAGCGAAATGCTCTTCGGTAGATCGCTCAACTCCCTCACCGTAACCGACAGCGCCGTCGCGTCCGCCCAGTTCGCCGCAGCATTCAAAACGTCTCAGACAGAGCTCGCCCGTCGCTGCCGCCTGGGCCGGCTGGCGGACTGGAACATCAGCAAGGAGTTCCTTGACGCCTGCAGCGTGACTCAGCGCTTCGTAGATGACTATGTGGAAGAGGCGCTCAGCCTTCGGAAGTCGTATGCCGCTGCGGCCAACGAGAAGGGCGAGAAAAGGGAAGTACCTCAAGCCACAGATGAAGAGGCGCCTCAGAGGTACATTTTCCTCCACGAAATATCAAAGGTTATTGACGACCCGATCGCCATTCGCGATCATCTGTTGAATGTTCTGATTCCGGCACGCGATTCCACGTCGACGCTCTTGGCTGCTGCAATTTTTGCGGTGGCGAAGGATCAGCGCGTATTGAAAAAATTGAAGGAGGAGGTGATGGATTTGGGTGGCGAGTACCCTTCGTTCGAGACGTTGAAAAACATGAAGTATCTGCGCTGGGTGATGAATGAGAGTGAGTCTGACCTAGTGCGAGAAATCTATAAGACTTGGGTGATGCTGACAATATCGGACTTCAGCATTACGTCTTTGGCCGATCGTGCCACTGAACGGCAGGCAAGCACTCAAGGACGTCACCCTGCCAGTTGGCGGTGTAAGCTTCTGTTCCCTCGCACCTACGTGGGTTTTCGAAGGACATAATTAATATGATGATTCTTAGGGTCCCGACGGCCAGTCACCAATTCACATTCGCGCCGGCCAAAATATTGGTTTCAGCACATACGCTATGCACCGCCGCAAGGACATCTGGGGACCGGATGCAGACAAGTTTATACCCGAGCGCTGGGAGAACCTGCGGCCCGGCTGGGAGTACTTGCCTTTCAACGGCGGCCCTCGCATCTGCATAGGGCAGCAACTTGCGCTGACAGAGGGGGGCTACACAATTGTGAGGCTACTACAGTGCTTTAAAGATATTGTGAGCTTGGACCACAGTGAGTGGAGGGAGGGCCTTGCGCTTGCGTGCTCGATTGATCAGCCCGTGACTGCTGTTATGGTTCCGTGGTAAAGCGGAATGGCAGGAAAACCGGGTCCCGAAATAGCCATTACTAGATAGTAAGATGTTTTACTCTCGGTTGCTCATGGAGGAGTACACTGCCAGACTGATTTGGCCAGAGAAGCCAAGGATCGACAGTACGAAGCTCTCAGAAAGGACTAGCTATCATGCGTGGATCTGAATCATGGCCTTGATGCACATATATAAGAGAACTCCGTAGCAGTGCTCGTGAAGAGGCACACCAGCGCAGGAACCCTCTGCCCGCCATGCGCAAAGCTAGAATCCTCCACATCACTTCGTTCGTGTTGCCTCTTGTCTGATAAATCACCAGCTGACTTGCCCCGCAGGCCTGAACATGGACAATCAAACGTCCATATTGCCGTCATCTCTTCGTTGAGGCAACAGCACGGGGCCCACGTCGATATCCATGTGGCCAGCTTCGAGTCCTTCCGCAGCCGAGTTCCTGATGGGGTGACATTTCACCCTATCTCCGGCCGGCCTTTGACACACAATTTTAAATCCACTGAAGGAACCAGCACAGGTGAATCAAGAGGTACATCAGCCCTGTGTTCCTGATTCGATCATATGGAGTTGATAGATTATCTTTTCCCCAGAGACTCTGAGTGATCTTGTCACGTCCAAACCCGGCTTTTTTGGAGCCCTCCGTGGAATCATGAAGATGACGTCTCTGCTGCATGCCGAGCCGCCGGAAGAATACATAGCCACGGCCAAATCCGTTGAAGAGTTACTCGACCAGCTTCAGCCGACCCTTGTAGTAGTTGAGAATTTCCTCGACTCAGCACGCGATGCGGTAGCCAAGAAGAAGCAACCATACGTCCTGCTCACTCCCAACACGCTCAAAGAAGTCGCAGCAGGTGACCAAGGACTGGGACTGTTCTCCTGGCCCGCGTGAGTCCCCATCAGCCGCCGCCCAAAAGCACACAAAGAGCGCTGACATCCGAGCCCCCCAAAGCCCCGCCGCGGGTTACCCGTTCCCAGTCCCCTGGCACCTCTGGCTGCCGAACACGCTCCTATTTCTCTTCTTCCCGCTCTGGCTCCATTTCGGCGACACTAGATACGCAACCCTCCAAGCGGCGCGACACGCGGCGGGCTACGAAGGCGAATGGCCCATCTTCTCTCCCAGGGACCCGGACGCCCCCGTTCTGTGCATGTCGCATCCGTCCGCCGACTACCCGGCAACGATTCCACCGGGCGTCATTTGCTGCGGGCCGATCTTGCAAGCGTCGACGCCTGTTGCCGAGGTTGATTCTGAGCTTTGTGGGTGGCTTGGCAGACGGCCTACGGTTCTCATTGTGCTCGGGTCGCTGCTGAGGCTTGATCGGGAGTACGCGCAGGCGATCGCCGATTCTTGTCGGGTTTTGTTGGAGAAGAGGACGGATGTGCAGGTGTTGTGGAAGCTGCAGAAGTCGGCTGACTACGAGATCGGCGGGTTGGATGGAGTGGGGAACGATAGGATCAGGGTCGTGCATTGGCTGAAGCCGGATCCGCTGGCTGTGCTCCAGACGGGCAATGTGGTTTGCTTCGTGAATCACGGTGGGAGCAATTCGTATCATGAGGCGTTGAGGTGAGTGCTCGATCTGACCTTCTCTGATTAGGAGACAGTGGTACTGATCAGTCGCCTTGGGTAGCACTGGAACACCGCAGGTGATTCTATCGCCATGGTACGACTGCCACGATTTTGCTAACAGGGCTCAATGGCTTGGTATTGGGAAGTGGGGGAACAAATGGTCCGCGTAAGTGATTTGAGCTGCATTACAGCTTTGCAACGATTGCTGATCGGCCGCAGACCACGGTGTAGTTCGCATGAGCTCACGAAAGGCCTTCTGGAAGTTGTGGGGGAGACAGTCGACGATGATGCGGCTAAAAAGTATCGCAAGCGCGCGCATGAGATCTCTGAGTTAGTGCTGCACCGTGACAATGCGTCAGGTGGAATGCGTGAAGGAAGAGATATTGCGGGAGAAGTAATTTGGCAAGAGGCTCAAGAATTGATGTTTGATAAATGATGAGGCGTGGACGCGGGATCTATGGATCGATGAAACCGGGATTCCAACTCTCTTTCATTATGCTCAATGTCGTAGAAATAAAGCAGATATATTCGTTGTTTCCCTCCCCAGTAGTGTGATGAAGAGGTGGTCACTGATGGTGCAAAACCAAGGAAAAGTTGGGTGGCGAGAGATCTCTGGCATGTGCACGTATTAATCGCTGTCTAACTCTTGAAGGTGGCACCATCAACATCGATTTGGCTTCTGGTATCGAAGCCTCAGCCTTTGTGAAAATGGCTAGAATCCGGGTCAAAAGACAGCAGTTGCCAGTCCGAACCTAGACGCCAAGCTCCAAGGCCTTGCCGAAACCGCAATCTAAGAGCTCAAATCCGGTATCAGCTCCAAAATAAGCGTGTCAATCGCTTCCAAGACATTTTATACACAGATTCCCGGTCTGGCTATTTTTGAAGAAAAGCGGATAATGCCGAGATGGCCCAAAGCAAACATGTGCAATGCCTTGAGTTTCGCGCTGACATTATGCACATGCCAAGACCTGATAGATTTGTCTTTGCGCATGGTGCGACTTCGCGGGACTATCCAAAGCCTGAACGATGTCCTTATCTGTGCGCACTTCTAAGACCTGTCCAGTCACTGGAATTCACCCATTGGACATCCATTCTGCTGGAACAAATTAGCTCAAAGCACTCTGAATCGCAAAGTTTCTAAAGTGCCACGCGAAACGTGCAGCTAAAAAAGCTCGCTGTCGGTCCGAATCTTGAGGTTATTTGGCATGAAAGCTGGATCCTATAACTGGCTAGAGCCCCGGAGCTGTTTTTTTCTTACTCCTCTGCGCATCATGTCAACAGAACCTATAAGCCAAAATATGGATAGCGCGACGCGCTTGGATGAGATCTTGGCCCGCAGCTCCGCGGCACTCGGGCTCATCGGTGCTCTCTTCATCATCGTCACATTCGTTGCCCATAAAAGGCTAAGAAAACCGATGAACCGCCTCTTGTTCTACACGTCCCTAGGCAATTTGTTGCTCGATACGTTCTACTTCATCGGTACTTGGGGCATTCCAGGGTCTGGTGGGAATATGGCTTTATGCCGCACCCAAGGATTTTTCATTCATATGTACGTACAGCTTCATCTCAGACCCCAGTCTCTTCAATGTTAACGTGAGTGTGTCAGATTTTCCCTATCTCCATCCATGTGGACCATGGCAATGTCTATCAATGTCTTCCTCATTATTTTTCGGTAAGGCGAAGACTCAACCATGCTCAACGATGTTCTGACTGATGGTTTAGGGATTATACAACCGCCGAATTGCAAAGCCTCGAGCCATGGTATCTTTCAATCAATTTCGGAGTACCCTCTGCGATAGCTTTGATTTTTCTCATATTGGACCTCGCGCCGACTCGGAAAGGAATTTATGGTCCCGCAACGGTAAGTTTATGAGAACCCAGGCCGATTCAGAAGCATGTTGATCCTTCTTCAGTTATGGTGCTGGATTGGTTCAAGTTGGCAGTGGATGCGACTGGCATTCACCTTCGGCCCAATTTGGTAGGGCTTTCATCGTATGAAGCGCTACACTGCTGACGTGAATTTTGAAAGGGTTATGATGCTATTTAGTTCCATTCTTTTCATTGCTGTAGGAGTGAAGATAGCACGCCAGACTCTGAAGCTGCGGCGCGGAGCTTATACCGCTGACACCCCGGTGACGGTACTCCAAGTCGGCAGTCCATTTGTCCCTCCAAGACACGTCATTCGCTTCACGGAGATTCAAGTGTTCTCGGCCTCATCAAACCCCAGTAGGAAGTCTCAAGAAGCGACTCAGACATCCCAAGAGCGCCAAGAGGATCAACCGGATAAGATCGCAATGCAGGATCCTGAAGCGCAGGAAACAGACGCAGGGGGCGTAGACAAGGGTCCTCTCGAATTCGCACATGCAAATGATACCAGAGAGCGGGCTACTTCGACGCGTTGGAGCGCTTTCTCCGCATCAAAATCGGCAGGAGCTGCACACTGGTTCTCTCGATTTCCATCGTTTCGCCGGATTAAGCCGAGGAGATTCAGCTTCCGCGATCCACGAGCTGCCCATGCGTGGAAGGCAGCACGGGCATATGCAACGATTTCCTTCCTGGTCCTCATTTCGTTGATCATCATTCACGTAGGTGTTCCGAGGGGATCAGTTCCCGCTGAATGCTGCCATGCTATCACAGCTGCTGATACAGACTTATTAGGCACCGGCCGGAGCAAACCGCGTCTACATGGTTATGCACAACGGCGAGCCTGAACCTACGATGACCAAGTTCCACGCAGCGCTAAATCCCCTTCAAGGATTCCTTGACGCAGTGATATATATCGCCATGTCGTGGCGGCATTTCCGTGCCTTGATTCGCGAGTTCTCAGAAACGGTCTGTAGAGGTATCAACAGGCGGTTCGGCTAGCGGCAGGACTTGTCATTCTTATTCTTGTTCTCTTTTGCTCATCGCAGCCGACCGGAAGCTCAATGGTGTGGATGATACATGTCAGCATGGCAGGAACGGATTCGCAAAATCCATGGATGGCGTTATTGGGCTTTATTCGAAACCCCACGTACAAGCACAAAGGTGGCAATAATGTTCCAGCCACTGTTGTTTTTATGCTGACTTATCTTTGATATTCCATGAATCACCTCCTGATGATAAATCTGTGTTCGCTGGAAGAATCAGAATTGAGAAAATTCCTGGAGCTGATATGCACTGCATATAGCCGAAACAGCTGTGCTGACCTCACACCCCGCACCAGGGTGCGCTTGCAAGCGGGATCTCGGGATTCTTGGCATGATGTTGAGGCTCCTCTTACCTAATCCGGTTTAGTACGGCTTCTCAAATCTCACGATGCTTGGCATAGTGTTGCACCTTGTAGAGTATAATTGAAACACCATAACGATGCCTCCTTCTAGTGCGCACTATAACTCGAGACACTGCAATTTCGACGTGAGATTTTTCTTTCGTGTGTCGCAACGTACGGCCCTAGAAAATGAGTCGCTTAGATTCATGAATTTGCTAGGTGCAGTCGCTCGGCGTTGATAGATTGGAGGTGTCGAAGGTGTTGATGATGGAGAGGCAATTCTAGAAGGGTTTTGTCGCTTAAACGGGAAGTAGCCATGAATAAGTAGCTTAGGGTGTCCCATATATGGCTAACGTTATCGGGTCTCAACACCATAACACCTCTCACGATATTCGATCCGCTGCGCCTTCGCAAGGCGTCGGGCAGCACCCCTACTACCAAGCGCCGTATGCGGACGGTCTTTGTACGTCTAAAACTACACCGCCAGACTATTT
Source organism: Neofusicoccum sp. Z2 (assembly GCA_037356115.1). Taxonomy (NCBI): domain Eukaryota; kingdom Fungi; phylum Ascomycota; class Dothideomycetes; order Botryosphaeriales; family Botryosphaeriaceae; genus Neofusicoccum; species Neofusicoccum sp. Z2. Next base: position 95,153 of record JBAWJY010000076.1, read on the forward strand.
TTGGGCCGTGGCTTGGGGAGCGCTTGATCAAGCAAGCGGCCAAAATCTGCCGCTCGCAAGCGCTTGCTTGAGATACTTAACAAGCGCACTCGCTTACTGGAGACGCTGCCCCGCACGAAGGATGCTGCGAGAAGGATGATGCGCGAAGGATGTTGCGAGAAGGATGTTGCGGGTGGGCTTGTCCCCGTAAGCACTAAACTGCGAGGCGAGCCAACCGCAGTCTGCCGAATTGATGCGACATGGACCGGGCTGCACTACTTACACATGTTCGCCTTCTCATTGGACTTGCATAAGACCCGTGCGCTGAGCTGCGTCTAAGACCTGTGCGCTGGGCTGCGTCAGAAGCTTGGCCACTTGCACTCTACATAAATGTGACGACCAGCCAGCGAAGATTTCTTTTTCATACATTTCTCAACCTGCAACCAGCGCAAATTCTAGGACCTTTCTCACCATCGAGCCTTCCGTATCATGGACAGCACCCCTCCAGGCGGGTCCCAGGTGACCCATGCCCCCCTTTGGCTAGCATCGGCAGTCACAGCTCTTGCCTTTCACGCATTCATCCAATACGTGGAACTACTTGATGTGTTTGTTGTGCCGATGCTCGGGGCTTTTGCCGCGGTTGGGCTCGGATTCCTCTACGTTGACGTACAAGTCTTCCATTCGACTCTGCTCGAAGCAGCACGGGACCTCGCAATTATCGCAACGAGTTTCGCGTTCAGTCTGACAGCTTCCATACTAATTTACCGCGCATTCTTTCATCGGCTGAGAAGGTTTCCTGGTCCATCCGTCGCCAAATTGACCAAGTTTTGGCAAGTTTATCAATCTTCCAGGAAAAACCAATACCGCCTGAAACAGGAGGAATTACACCAAAAATACGGTGACGTTGTGCGAACGGGTGCGTAAGACATCAGGTCAGTCAAACGAGCCTAGTATTAACTTATCCAGGTCCTCGCGAATTGACCATCACTCGCGTATCCGCCCTGCCGCAGATCACGGCTTGTCGAAAGGCCATCTTATACACACAGAGATCCTGGAAGCGGGATATCCTTGGTATGCTCGAGACGAGGGACATTGAAGATCATAGAAACCGCAGAAAACCATGGGAAAAGGCTTTAAGCCTGAAAGGTAGGCTGACCAACGTAGAGTACAGAACTCCCTCTCATTCGGTTTACAGAGATCGCGAGATATGATGCGGAAATGCAAAACACGATCGGCTTGTTCCTGGATCAGATAACCTGCGAGCGGGGTCAGCGGATCAACATCACTGACAGGGTTGCATGGCTTACCTACGATTTGATGGGCGTCGTCGGTTTTAGCAAAGAGTTCGGAAGCCTTCGAAGAGCAAAAGAGAACTCTGCTACGAAGAGATTGCGTGATGCCATGCGTATTTTGGGAATTATGTTCCCGGTCCCATGGCTGACCAACCTGCTCCTCCATCTTCCCGGCGCGGGAGATGGCACATACGAATTCAATGAGTACTGCAGGAAGCTGGTAGATGAGAAGCGAGAAGTACGTTATCTTTGTAGACTATATGAAGTGTGGTCGTTAATCATATGTCCAGGTTCTCAAAGCAGACAAGTCAGAGTCGCCGAAAGATATCAGCTCCTGGCTCATCAATGCATTTGAGGAAGGAGGTCCTTCGGCACCTCCCTCGAAGGATGCTTTAGATGAAGACACTCGTGTACTCGTTGTCGCTGGAGCGTATGTCCAGAAAGTATATTGAACCTTCTTCGAGCTCGCTGACGATTTACAAGGGACACAACATACAGCGCACTGGTCAATGCGTTCTACTATCTCGCCTCCAACCCGTCTATTTACTCAAAGCTTCAAGCCGAGCTAGACGCTACCTTTCCAGCTGGGGAGGCCTCGTACAGCCACGAAAAGGCGAAGGACATTCCACTCCTCGATGGCATCATCCATGAGACACTCCGGCTGAAACCACCCGTTCCACTCGGCCAACCGAGGGTTACTCCACCAGAAGGTATCAGGATAGATGACGACCTGTATATTCCCGGAAACGTGGATGTCTGGATACCTCAGTGGCTGGTCCAAAGGGACGAACGGTATTACGAGCGGGCATGTGAATTCATACCGGAACGCTGGATTGCAGGCAGTGAGAAAGCGCACATGATCAAGGACAGTGCTGCCTTTTTCCCGTTTCAACTTGGTGAGTGAGAGCATTGAGCCGAGTAAATCTACGCTCTAAGACTAATGGGAATGATAGGGAGATACTCCTGCATAGGGAAGCAGTTGGCAATGTGGGAGATGAGAAGCGTTCTGGCAAGGCTTGCGCTGCGATACAATATCAGATTTGCCTCGGCAGCGGACGGCAGGGATTTTGACGCGAAACTCTTGGACACATGGACGTTGTCGCCACCGCCATTAGGTATGTGCTTCCGTGAGAGGAAGGCAGATCGAGCTTGAGATTGCATGGTATCAGGGAGGATGTGAAGGGCTTAACGGCTTATGGTGCTTTTGGAACGAAACCAGGCCTTTAGTTTTTTCATGACTCCACTCTCTCAGCAAAGAACGATACGGATGATAACACTGTACATACAGTTTGGAAGCCTGATCGAAGAAAATAATATATGTATAAGCAAGGATCCTAACAAGAATGGATTTTGTAAAACAAAAAGTTAAAGGTAGACATTCGTCCCCCCAAGAGAGAAAGGCACGAGACACCGTCTTTCAGTATATCTCTGGGCTACTTTGTACGCATATGAACGTCTCATTCAATTGATTTCGTCAATTGACCAGCAATAGCAATCCCAGCGGCGTGGGCCTGGGTTTGGTCAGTGTCTTGCTTGAAAAGGTTGTGGCGATTAGAAGCTTACCAAGGCATCTTTTGCAACTTGAGTGACGAATTTGTTGTGGTATTTCGCTGTCGCTGGGGAAACGTCGGTTCCCAGGCGACCCATAGACTGCCTCCTGAGCCCAGCGTTACGCTCCATGGCCCCCACGGCGTACATTTGCTCAATCTCGCGAATAAGCAGTTTGCGCTCGACATAGTAGTCCATAAACCAGACAATGACCACAATCAGCATGAGAACTGTGGAGGACCATGCCATCCACAGAAACTTGTCACCCCTTTTCGCTGAAACGCCAACGTCGGCGCCGATTTCGTTAATCTTCTTTACCGTTTCAACCAGTATGCCGGTAATAACACCTGACGACAAACCGAGTCCGAGAAATGCAATCTACGTTCACCGTTAGTAACGATGCTCCAGTGAATAGTACTTTTACAAGGCTCTTACGGCTGCCAGCACAAGATTGGCCAAAGAAATGCGAGTGCCATGTGTGTACTTGCGGGCGTCGGTGATTGCTATAATAGCTCCGAGGAGAAATTCGAGGCCAGTCGCGGCGATGCCCATACAAAGGAAGAAGAAAATGGCCTGATAAGCGTTTTCAATCTTGCCACCCACGTCGGTGATGGTTTGCGAGAAGGATAGCTGGAAGGGCCCGAGTGTCTTCGAACTCGCAAGTGAGACGGGGTTGATTGAAAAGAAGGCCGTGCTCTTTGAGCATCCATCCAACCGCCGGGATCCGTCGGATGTGAAGTTGCCCTGGCAATAGTTCATGATGTGGATGCTGTACCACTCATTCTTTCCTGTTATGACAGTCCCGCCGGCCGTGACAGCCCCACTCTGCTGGTAGACAATGGCTGTGTTTTCGGCGGTTTGGTTTCTAAGAAATCTGGAAAGGTCCACCTAATTATACCGTATAAGCTAATCGTGATCGTGAAACCCGCCGGTATTGGAAGCTTACCACCATGATATCGGCGTCTTCGAGGAAATTGGGCTGCCAACCGGCGAAAAGAGAAAGCATAGATAGGATGGTAGCGACAGCTGTGCATACCACAGCAACAATGGAGAAAACCCGCATGTTTAGAAGGGTGAACAAAGAATACAAATCGGCCAAAAAAAAAAAACGTGTATTGAACGAGAGTGTGGAAGTGAAAGAATTTTTCACCTTCAAGGTGACTCAAAAGCTGTTGCAACGAATGTAGCGAATAAACGAGGGAATGTCTTCGAAATTCTCAGCAAACCAGGCTGATCTTCTTCATAAGTTCTTGTGGATGAGCTTTATCTGCATTGGAAGAAATTGGAGTCCAGGTGAAGGAGTACGTGAGTAACGTCGATGCAGATACCTGTTTCAAGACGGATAATGAGGATTCGTGATGCAAGCTATGCCACTGGCTGAAAGATCCATCGCAGCCTGTCTATGATCCTAGTCCCTCTGGTACTGACTTCCCGGATCCCTTAAGATCTTCATCGGTGAAACTTGGCTCATTTACAGGCCTGTGGCTGAGCTTATAGAGTCATAGCGATGCCCTTGTTGCTGAGTGGCGTGTGGCGTAAGAAACGTAATTTGCTCTGCCTCAAGCACTGTTGATCTCACCGGTTCAGGGCGTTGATGGCTAGGTTGTGGAGAAGTGAGATTAAGCTGCGCTAAAACTCTTTCGCAGCAGCGAAACTTCTCGGCATCTTCAGGATTCCTCGTGTGTCATAGCCCGAGTCAAGCCAGAATTCTTATCTTCCGCCGTTGCCACGGATTCAATTGCAGCGATCGGAATTCGGATATAGGTCCCCTTGTCCAAGTCCGGGGCCGATTATGCGAACAGCCGGCGATCGCTCAAAGCCCAATTCTAGAACAATCCATACTCTGAAGATCAATACAAGTGCTCGAGGCTACGCCTTTCAATCTGAAACATCCTCAAAGGAAAGAAAGCTATCAGAAACTGTTCCCATTGAGCACTGCTCTGCTCTTCATATCTAGTAGCACTTCTTCAACTACGCAACTCGGAATCCGGACCGATTACGTGCTTTCGAGGATGTCAAGGAGGTGTTCATTGCCGCGATACACCATGATAAGGACGGAAATAAGAAGGATGTCCCCAAGGATGCGCAAAGATCTAGGAAACATGGGCCGTGGCAATGTTACCATGTGGCGCTTGCTCAACCTCCCTGTTCACCCCTGTGACTACCACATTACGGTCAGCGACCCACCCGCGTCGTCACCGTCTTGCAACGGACCGGTGAGCACAACAGTACCAAGGATGCGGCCGTGGGCCGATCGCAAAGATTCTTGAACAGATACACCCACCGGTTTGATTGACAAGGACGATCATCCCGACCGCGACTTTGAGCGAACTCTAGCTTCACAGCATGTGCATACGTTCGGCCGAAGACATGTACAAAATGCCGAGGACCGGTCCGAATCTTTGCATGCCCGCACCAAATTCAAGATCTTTGAGAGTTTGGCACCATGAAAACGGGCGAGCAACAATGGACGCGTAGCGACCAGTACTCACAGGTGGCAGCGCGAATCTTTGTCAATGCCGCCAGCGGGCAATCAACACTTCTGAAGGCAGACTGAGCCCCAGCGGATGGGCATCGGCAAGGAATGCCTTGCTCTTGACAAGAAGTGATATGCACAAATGCGACTAGAATTCAAGAGCCTGATGCTGTCAACACAATTCGCAGTGACCTTCCGTGCAGGATACCAGGATAACCCTGGATAGCTCTGTTTTACCGTCCTTTTCTCATTTCTTTGAAAACACTATTGCCTTAGTGTAAGTACATGTTTTCTCATTGCGCGGGCTTGGTGTGCACCAATAGGTCCGCGCAGCGCCGACATGTCCAGACTCAAGCATGTGCTCCAAGGCTCGACCCCAACCACCAAGTGCACTGCTTATACACGCCAAAGGGCTAGTCAGAGAGCAAAACATTCTGCTCCTTTTGCGGATAGATCTTCGTAGATCCGTGGAGCTCAGACCGAGATTCACCCGTCGTTACTCGTATCCGGAGTGACACCATTCGTCGATAACGAGGTAGATCGCCCGCTCTTGTTTGAACCCACCCCTTAAATACATCTGAAGCCTAGGATGAGATACTAGTAAGGCCGGGGGGTGAGTTGATCTCCGATGTGATCTTCATTTCACCATGTACAGCGGGCAGTGGCTGTGCTTGCTAGCACGCAGGTGCTCGATTAGGTCGGTGGTCGGGCATCAGTCTGGCGTGCTCCGACGCTCCGAAGACATCTCTTCAACCAACTCGTTGCTACATAAGTAACAGTGGGCTCCCTCAGAGGAGAAAGCACACCAATTCCACTCTTTTCAGTCAAACATGTTTCCACCAACTTCTTCGTTTCTGCTGGCGTTGATCGCCTTACCTTTCTCGAGGGCAGGTTCCAGTAGCGTGGCTGAAACCTGCGAGGAGATCAGCTCCAAGATCTCCAGTGCAAGCGATATCGTTTCCAAAGGTGAGCAAGCAGCCATTGCAATTATATCTACAACGAGCTGATCGGATTAGTGAATCCTCACTGGGTTTCTGACATCCACCATTGGTATATCTCTTCGAGCCAGATCCCCGAATGCGTCTTCGAGCCTGGATCTGTTGATGACTTAGCCACCGCCGTAAGCAACTTCTTTGGCTCTGTAATGCTATTGGTACTTACAGCATTCACCCAACACAGGTGAAAATCATTGGCTCTACTCGGGCTCCATTTGCGGTGAAATCGGGCGGGCATGCCTCCAATCCGGGATTTTCAAGCACGACCGGTGTTCACATCTCCTTGAGACGCATGGATCAAGTTACACTGTCCGCGGACAACTCTACAGTAGAGATTGGAATGGGAATAGTAAGCAGAACTGTCTGACTGAGCGCTTGGCTGAGCTTACCGTCCTATCATCCAGACTTGGGCCGATGTGTACGAAAAGCTCGAAGGAACTGGTTACAACGTTGTCGGCGGACGGACGGTTGGCCCGGGAGTCGGTGGCTTTACCCTCGGTGGTGGCTTTTCCTGGTAAGAATCTCTACCACGATAACGCAGTGTCTTATAGGCATACCCATGAATTGGTTGCATCGCTAACTGGCTTGATGTTGCAGGAAAACTAGTCAGTACGGTTAGTAATGTCCATACCACCGCAGTCAAAACGCCGCGAGCTGTAAAGCATAATGCTAACAGTCGTGAAGGCTTGACGTGTGACACGGTCAAGAGCTACACACTGGTGTTGCCGGCAAGTCACACCCCTCACCATCCTCGCTAGCTATGATTAATCAATCCCATAGAACGGTACTATCGCTCGTGTCGACTCGGATCGGCCAGATCTTTTCTTCGCTCTCAAGGGTGGCTTGAACCGGTTTGGCATTGTCGCCTCTGCCGAATTCTACACTCACGAGCAATCTCCTCAGGTATACGTAAGTCCCTTCTCTGTGGAAATTCCTTTTCAGTTGATGAAAGATTAAGTTGAAGTCATACAGGGTGGAATAGCAGTCTATGGACACGATGAAATCGATGCCCTCCTCAATGCTACCGCGAAATTCGACGCAGAGAACACCGACCCAAAAGCGCAAATTATTACGACACTTGAGGGCTCAGAGATAGGCACGATGGGTCTGGCACTGATGTTCTATGATGGGCCAGATCGACCTGAAAGCTTTGCCGCGTTCGACAACATCACTACGATCATTGATCACACAAAGACTCGGACTTTTGCCGATTTCGTGAAAGGATTCCCTTCCAACCTTATCATCAATGCTCGCGGCACATTTCACACGCTTTCGACGTCAAAGCTGACACCCCGATTTTTGGCTGCGATTAAGAACGAGACAGATGTAGGTTTGCGCTCGTTCATTTCTCTGCATAGAGGCTGACTAGTGTGTGCCCCTTTCAGACCCTTGGTAAAGTCATGGCAGATCACAGTGGAACGAGCATTAGCTACGACATTGAACCGTTTGTGAAGACATACGGTGATAAAGCCACGGACAGCGCGTACCCGCACGCTAACTCACCGCTGCCAGTAAGTACACTAATCCAGTCTTATTCATCCCACCTATGACTCCGTATTTTCATAGGACTTCACCGCATGAGGGAAACCAGCTAATGAATGTACCCCTACAGCTGAACCTGTACTTTGCTTGGCTCTCTTCTGATGACGACGAATTCTGGTACGATGCGATGCGCTCGTCTATTCAAACTCTCAAGAACGTTGCCATTGAGGAAGGAATTTATTCTCCCGACTTCACTGCCTATCCCAACTACGCCATCTCGAACACAACGGCGGAGGAGATCTATGGAGCCAAGAACGCTGAGCGACTCAGGAGCATTCGAAGCCAGGTTGACCCTGACAGTGTGATGGAGCTCGCAGGCGGCTTTTCTATTTGATTTTCTTATTTGGCTGGCACATTCTAAGTAGTTCGCTTCGGCCAGTCCGATTTTACTTTCTTGAACAGCGTTCTCACTCCTTTCTTTCTTCTCTTTTGTTCTTTTTTTCTATCCATTCATCTTCTTATCTTTCTGCATGACTGGTAAATAGGATCTATTCTAGTCATTTCCCAACATTTCAGCAATTGAGCCCAAGCCCGCGAGCTAGCTCTATGTACGTACTTTCATATAAATAAACCTCGCGCTCCGAATGGAGGTGGCGTTTGTTTCCACTTTAGTTCCGCACGTACGCCTTTTCTGCCTGAATATCAGTCTGAGAAATACAATTCAAGGTTCCGAAGCAGGTCAAGTAGTTCGATAATGCCCGTATACACTATCCTCCCAGTATCGGTCTCCTAAAGGCCACTCCATATATATTCAGGTTACCTGGCGATTGATCGCAACCAGCCCCGTGGCCAGCAATCAGATTCAACTCCTCTAAACAATGGTGCGGGGACAATCTCCGGGCACAGTTGCACAGAACGAAAATCCGCGCTTACAAACCCCACACCGTGAGGGCGGCTACCTCTGCCCCGCAAACCAGGCGCCAATCAGCGGGCTCGCCGTCTTATACGGCTGTCATTCAGGCTTCAAGGATCGATCTCCCGATGATCTTCTCCTTCAACACGGCGGATCAAAGCCGCCTTGAGCGGGAATGCAGCAGCAAATATTAAATGCACATGCAGCGCATACGCAAATGAGAGGAGACGCTACCGCACTACATCTACTGCTACCGCCCACCCGCGCTTCGAATCGAACAATTCGCAAACACCTTTACCCCACCGGCACCCTCCCACCGTCCCAAGATGCCCCCAACCCACAGCGACAAACCCGCTCCCACCGCCCACCCCCCCTACAAGAACGCCGTCTCCATCGTCCACATCAGCGACTCCGAGCGCCAATCCAACCGCCCGAGCGCCTCCACCGTCGGCGCCGCCATCAGCCACCTCCACCGCGACGGCATCGTCATCCTCTCCAACGCCGTCTGCCCCACCCACCTCGCCACGCTCCACGGCACCCTCCTATCCGACCTCCCCACCCTCCTCGCCTCGCCCACCCTGCACTACAACGGCGACCCCGCGGGGGGCAACATTTCGCAACCCCCGCCGCTGACGCCGGCGCTCATGTACGCGGACGTGTGGACGAACCCGTTCGTCGCGGCGGTGGTGGCCGGGGTGCTGGGGCCGCGGCCGCACGTCAACTATGTGAATGGGAATACGGCGTTGCCGTGTAGGGATCCGCAGGGGCGGCAGCGGGTGCATGCTGATTTGATGTTTCCGTATGCGCGGGCGCCGTTTGGGATGGTGGCGAATTACTATCTGTGCGATACTACGGAGGAGAATGGGGCGACGGAGGTGTGGTTGGGGTCGCATCGGGAGACGCATTTTGGGATGCATGAGGAGGAGGAGGAGGAGGAGGGTGGGGGTAGGAGGCGCGGGCCGTGGATTGCGGAGGAGCATTTGGTGAGGCGGGAGAGGGAGTCTGGGTTCCCGCCTATTAGGCCGGCGGTGAGGAGGGGGCAGGTTGTTATTCGGGATTTGAGGTTGTGGCATGCGGGGAGGGCGAATCTGTCGGATGAGGCGAGGGTTATGTTGGCGTTTGTGCATTTTCCGTGGTGGTATGAGAACGAGATGAAGGTGAGGTTGCCGGAGGCGGCGCGGCCGATGATTGAGGCTGCGAAGGAGGAGGTGGTGTATGACGTGGAATGGGTGCCGGATGCGGTGGATCATACGAAGGTGGAGTTCAAGGCGAACTTTGAGAGTGGAAATGAGGCGTACAATAAGACTATTCCGCCGGTGATGAGCTGTGTGGAGAATTGCGTGGTACCTTTCTGGAAGTATGAAGAGACGGAGTCAATGTGCTGAAATCTTTCTTTATGCGGCTTTCTTATGTTCTGCACATGTCATGCTCTGTACCTTTCCACAATGAAAGGAGCAAATTAGCCGTAGTTTGAAGCGATGCATCTTCGCTCTTGAGGTTTAAGGTCTCTTCCATAAAATCTCGTACTTCAAAACTCCTCCTAGCACCGTCTGGCTCCGTTACCGCCATTCCCAGGGGATGCGTACTCGAGCAAAGAATGGCCGATGGTGTCTCGGCGCGGTGTGAAGACCATAGCCGTAGGGACAAGGACGTTGGCGCATGTCTTCGAGGGGTCATAGCTCCGGACATTGCGGAATCCGCTACCTCCAGTTTTGGGCGGCAGCGGCCTTGTGCACGAACGCCTTAATGTGGCACGTCATATCCTGCAGCACCGATAGCGAAGGATGCTGCAGGAGTTCTGTGGTGACACCTACACAAATCCAATGCCAGAAATACTTTTAAGCGCACACGTCATTTTCAAGTCAGCCATTCGTCCCCCGAGAACTCAGATCGGCAGAGTTCTGCGGCGCAGCAAAAAAAAAAAAAAACAGCCATACGCCAAGTGGAGGTGGGTCATCACTATCCAGATGAGATCCAACACCGACGGGCGGGATAGCGTTGTTCGGCAGGCGGCTGAGGCGGCACCCGGCGAGGAAGCAGTGGGAGTGCGTGGCGACGATCGCAGTGTCGCACTGACGGGGTTGGGGAGGTTGAGAGAGGGAGCCGGAAGAGGCGGTTCCGGAACACGTGAGGTGCTTGTTGGTGCCTGGCGGTGTCGGCGGGGATCCCCGGCGCGGCGGGCCAACGCGTCTCCCGCAGCGCAGCTTCGGCGCCCGCGGCCTCCTTTCGCTGTTTTGCGCGAGTGCTCAAAAGTTGCTGCCTCAGCCAGCCGCCGTCCGTCGTCACGCAAGCAAGCGGCCATTGACCAGCGTTCCCGCCTGCTGCCATCCGCCTCCAGTCCGCCATGGCCTCGATCCGCGCGCTCAGCTTCGTCGCCGTGCTGGCCGCCCTGCTGTTCCCCGTCTACACGTGGCTGGAGAAGAACCTCGAGTCCTTCTACATCTTCGACCCGGCCGACCTGCATGACCTGGCCCAGCGCGCCATTGCCACCCACGGCAACGACACCCGCGGCATTGTCGGCTTCATCACCGGCGAGCTTGCTGGCCGCGACGAGATCAGCACCCATGTGAACCTGGACGAGGAGTGGGTCTTCAACAACGCCGGCGGTGCCATGGGCGCCATGTACATCATCCACGCCAGTGAGTCCCGTGTCTGCGAGCTGCGAGCGGGAGTCTGAAGCGCTGACGCCTGCCAGGCATCACCGAGTACCTCATCATCTTCGGTAAGCCCATCCCGAATCCGGACGTCGAGAACAGCGGCGTGAGGACAGCGCAGGAGCGTGGTTGGAGGGAGGAGATAGTAGTGTGCGACGGGGAGATGGCAACAAGAGGACTGACGTGCGCAGGTACCGCCATTGGCACTGAGGGCCACTCCGGACGCCACACGGCCGACGACTACTTCCACATCCTGACGGGCACGCAGACGGCCTACGTCCCCGGAGAATATGAGCCTGAGGTGAGTGTGGTCCTGGACGCGGGAGGCTCCGACTTGGCGGACGGCCTTGGACGGCTTGGGCGAAGAATCGGGCGAGCGCTGACGCAGGACGGACAGGTCTACCCTCCCGGCAGCGTGCACCACCTGCACCGCGGCGATGTCAAGCAGTACAAGATGGAGTCGTCGTGCTTCGCGCTCGAGTACGCCCGCGGCTGGATCCCTCCCATGCTCTTCTTCGGCTATGCCGATACCTTTTCCAGCACCCTCGACTTCCCGACGCTGTGGGCCACCACGCGCATAACCGGCCGGGAGATGATCTCAAACCTGCTGAAGCAGAAGATCTAGGCGCGGACATATATCTTTTCGGTGCCGCCACTGCATGCAGCGCACAGCCCGCGGGTCACGCGCTAAAAAGTACGCGCCAGCGATATTGGCGGAAGTTTCCTTGCGCCCACCGTCTCCCCCCGCACTAGAAGCAGAAGAAGCGCGGCGCATAGACGGCAGGCCCGGGATCTGATTTATCTGGCGAGCCCTACGCCCCTCGTAACCGTATGTAATATTGTCGGGGGCGCTGTCGGCCCGTCTTGTATAGAAACACGCCAGCCTCTGCTGCAGAGCTCGGCTCTTTTTACTCGCATTCGGCCTCGCTTAGAACGGCAGCGGGATCTCCGGGGCGCTGCACCTCCTGATCTTCGATGCGCCCATGGTTCATCTCGTCTGCACCGCCCGAACAGGCAACGCCTGCCGTCCATCGCTGCCGCGTGCGCGTCCACGATCCGGCACTTGTCGGTGCGTGCTGGCTGCCATGACAGTGATAGGACGGCCGGCGGAGCTATTCTGGACGCCGCGCCGCCGGACGAGACTGACGACCACGCATTCAAATAGGAGCTGCCTTGACGCAACCCGGCAGCGTGCCTGATCGCGGAGCAATTCGTTCTTTTCCCCTCGTGCGCGGCCATGGCGTCGTCTTCCCTGAACCTCGGCGCGGCGGCATCGCTGCTGGTGTCCGCCGCCTTCGCCGCCTCCGCCTACGCTCCCGTCTCGGTGACCTGCCCCTCCACCGGCCTGCTCCGCGCTGCGTCCGGCCTCAGCTCGGATGAATCAACGTACATCAGCGCGCGCAAGCCGGTCGCCGAAGCGGCGCTGAAGTCGTGGCTCACCCGGACCAACTCGGCCTACGCCAACGCCAGCAATCTCCCCACGCTCGGCCTGACCACCAGCGGCGGCGGGTACCGCAGCATGCTGACGGGCGCGGGCGTGGTCCAGGGCCTCGACTCGCGCGACAGCGACGTCTCGACCAGCGGCCTGTACCAGGCCTTCACGTACCAAGCCGGGCTGTCCGGCGGCTCGTGGCTGCTGTCGTCGCTCGCGGGCAACGACTGGCCGACGGTGTCGTCGCTGCGCGACAGCCTCTGGGCCGCCGGGCTGGAGGAGACGCTGTTCCTGTCTGACGCGTCGGACGGCTCCATCGACATCGTGGCCGACCTGGCCGCCAAGGACGCCGCCGGCTTCGACGTCACGTTGACGGATCCGTGGGGGCGGCTGCTGGCGCACCAGTTCCTGGCGGGTGCTGATGGCGGCGTCAACAAGACGCTGTCGGGCGTGGCCGCCAACGCCAACTTCACGGCGCACGCGGTGCCGTTCCCCATCATCACGGCGCTGGGCGTCGAGACGTGGGAGGGCGCCTGCGACCCGGCAGCCGACGCCACGCAGTACGAGTTCACGCCGTTCGAGTTCGGCTCGTGGGATGCCGGCGTGGCCACCTTCACAGACATCACGTACCTGGGCTCGACGCTGAGCAACGGGCAAGCGTCCGAGTGCTTCACGGGCCTCGACAACCTGGGCTTCGTGTTCGGCACGTCGAGCTCGCTGTTCAACTCAATCTGCATCCCCCTCTACGTGAACCAGACGGAGATCGGCGCACGGCTGGCCGAGTTCGTCCTCCGGCTGCACGAGCTGGCGACGCAGGACCTCTTCGCCCTATACCCGAACCCCTTCTACCAGCACGCCGACTCAACGCTAGTCTCCGCGCAGGAGAAGCTGCACCTCGTCGACGGCGGCCTCTCCAACCAAAACAACCCCATCTGGCCGCTGCTCCACTCCCCACGGACGCTCGACGTACTCCTCGTCAACGACAACTCCGCCGACACGGACGACAACTGGCCGAACGGGACCGAGATCTACAACACGTGGACGCAGGCGCGCGCGCAGGGGCTGACGCTGATGCCCGAGATCCCGCCCGTTGACGTCTTCGTCTCCGAGGGCTTGAACCAGCGGCCCACGTTCTTCGGGTGCAACAGCTCCGATGCCGTGACTATTGTTTACCTCCCGAACTATAACTATACCTACGCGAGCAACACGGCGACGTTGAAGTTGCAGTATTCGACGGAGGAGACGAGCAGTGAGTACACCCACACCTACCTACCTACCTGCCTACCTACCCATCTCCCTTCCTTGCATTTTTCCCTTCCCTCGTCCGTTCGTCGCGGCTTTTCCCGCCCGCTGTACCATATGACGTGAGCGTGGGCATAGCAGTGAGCTGACAATGGAACGTTGCCAGGCATGATCGCGAACGGCGTGCAGGTTGCTACCCAGGGAGGCGATGCGCAGTGGGGTGCTTGTCTGGCGTGCGGAATCATGGCGAAGACGGGCGAGGCGCTGCCGGCTGAGTGTACGAGTTGTTTGGCCAAGTACTGCTACAACTAGTCTGGAAGATCAGGCTAGCTAGCTCGAGAGGGAGGGAGGGGTGATTTGAAGAAGCAATGGAAACGGAAAAGTAATAGGCACGCGTCCTGGAGCTCATGGCGAGAAGAGGAGTCAGCATTGTTTTGTTGTGTAGAAGTAGAGATAAACAAGAAGGAGCGACTGAGAAACAAGAAAGAGAAATCCTAACTAAGTAGTAATATATCAAGGAGAGTATGTAACGAACGGACGCCGAAGATTAGAAATTACAAACTATCCGAAATCCTGTCCCCCAAGCCAACAGATCGTCCAGCTGTCGTGTCGGAGTTTCGCAACCCTCTTGAGTGAGTCTATGTGTGTGTGTATATATGTATGAGTGTCGTGAAAGTGGCTTTGCTTCGTTAAAAAATTGCCTGCTGCTACTCTGCTCCAGCAGGCCACAGTCGCAATATTTGGAAGCGCAGGTTTTTCCTCGATCGAGTACCTGCCTCCCAAGCAACAACAACAAAAAAAAAAAAAGTTCAATCCAATCAATCAATCAGCCTCCCACCGCAAATAAAAAGACCCCCACCAACGCCTTCCCTTCCTTCCTTCTCCCACTCGAGAGATTCTCACTCTCCTACCACAACCTGTTGAAAGTGGCATTGACTCCCCTTCTCTTAACTCATTTCGAAGACACCGGCCTCGGCGGCAACTCCTCCACAACCCTCGCCCCCCCCTCATCCCGCCTAAAAAACGACGTCCGAAACTTCCGCAACCCCCGCGAAAGCTTCTTCCCCTCCTTCCCCTCCTTCCTCTCCTTCTCCTTCTCCTTCTCCCTCTCCTTCTCCTTCTCCGCCGTCGTGTTCCTCCTCCTCCGCAACCGCCTCGTAGCACCAGCACCACCAGTCGCAGTCGCAGCAGCAGCCGCCGCCGCAGCACCCTCATCCTCAGTCTGCCCGCCGCCATAATAACAACACTCGCCATCCGTCTCGTACGACGTAGGGGGCGGCTCGACGATCGAGATCATAGACGCGCGGTTCTTGAGCGGGGAGATGGCGCTGGAGGAGTAGGAGGTGTAGGAGACGATGCTGCGCTGGGGGGCGATGAATTCGGAGCTGCTTTCGTAGGCGGGGGTGGAGTAGTAGGTGCTGTGCGGGAGGGAGGAGGAGGTGGTATTGGTGGTGGTGAGGCTGTTGGCGCTGCGGTGGGTGGGGGCTAGGGAGTCGTGGCGCGAGGCTGGGGGGAGGGAGAGGTGGTTGGAGGGGGTGTGTTGGTGCTGGTGCTGCTGGTGCTGTGGCGGTGGTGGTGATGGTGGTGATGGTTGCTGTTCGAGCAGCTTCTTTTGCTCCTCGAATTTGGTGCGGAGGTCCTCGAGCTCGGATTCGGATTTGCGGAGTTCGTTCTTCACGCGGGCGAGCTCCTTTTCTCGCCGGGCGAGCTCGCTTTCCACGCGCATGCGGTCGTTTTCGACTTTCCGGACGTGCTCGAGCAGGCCTTGCATCTCCTCGACTGAGACATCGCAGCCGTTGACGACGGGCGGCGGCGGCGGCAGCGGCGGCGTGGGCGAGACGGAGAAGCAGGCACTGTGGCGGTTGGAAGCTGGGGCGCTCTTGAGGGCGGGTTCGACGATTGCGTCGCCGGCGCCGGCGACGGCGTTGTCGGTGTCGATGCGCAGCAGGCTGTTGCGGGAGAATGGGTTTTTGCGCAGGAGCGCCGAGTCGAGCGACAGGCGGTTCATGGCGGTCGACGGGGACTTGGGCGGCTCCAGGAAGCTGTTACTTCTCGTCGGTATGGTCGTGGTCGCGGCCGTCGTCGTCGAGTCTTCTACGGCGGCGAAGGACTTCGGGCGCGAGGAGTCGACCGACACCGACGACATGACCTTTTGAATCACTGCGGAGAGGCGGAGTCAGGCACATTGCGGGAATAATAATATATTGGAGCTAGAGAGGGTCGGTCCCCGGAATGAGAGGGTTTTGACTGGAAGAGCTAGTGCGCGCGCGGCGGCGGCGGCGTTTTGCCTGGTGCCGGCAGAGCCGTTCCGTGGGGCGTTGTGGTGCGCTTCGGCCTCGATCCGAGCCGGCTTGGGCAGATGCAGAAGTGCGGTAAGGGCGGCGGGGAAGCTGGCGCGAATCTCGGGACGGGCGAGATCGTGGAGGGCGGACGTACCGATGGATGTGAAGAAGCCAGGGACCTCGTTCTTTGCCGCCACGCCTTCGGCCATCGCGACGAATGAGAGCCACGGCTGCGGGTGGGAGGGGCAGTAGCCATGCACGGCAGAGCCTTAAGACATGGGGGATTCGGCGGCTGCCTGGCGGGATAGGGGCGGTGCGATAGGAGACATGACACCATGACGCTCGACCACACGGGGACCAAGCTCTGAGCGCGCGCCCGAGCTCCGCTGCTCAGTGCGTTTGCTGGGGCCCTCCGGGTTAGCGGGAAAATTCCAGAGGCAGAGCGGAGACTGCTTACGCGCGATTAATATATGTGCATGCTGCCGCGTGATGTCCTATCCTACACTGGCCGCCGTCCCACCACCACGCGACACACGGCGGGCGCGAGACATCGATGCTCGGCTCCAGACAGACCGCCGGCACTGGTCTGTGCTGCGCGCCGGTAGCCGTAATGAAGGCTGCCCTCAGCGAGATGACGGCCCATTGCGCGCGGCGCTCCGCTGGCGACGAGTCCTAATTCTTGCTGCTCTTGTCCTTCGGATCGCTGCTCGCCTCGGCGCCCGTCTTCCCCTTTCCCCAATTCCACACGTCCCAGATCTGGTCCATGATGAGCCCGCCGTAGCCTCTGCCCTCCTCGATGGCCTCGCGCTCCTCCTTCAATCTCCTCTCGCGCCACCCCTCGGTCTCGTCGCCCATCCACACGCGCTGCAGCACGCTCTTGTCCTTCTCCTTGTCCGGCCCTTGCCCCGCGGCGCGCAGCAGGCTCTCGCGCTCCTCCTTGGCGCGCCGTTGCATCTCCTGCAGCTGGCGCGCCCGCTCCGTCGGCAGCTCTTCCTGGCTGAGGGCGCTGTCGAAGCCGTTGCCGATGCGCTGCAGGATCGTCTTTCCGGTGCGCTCGCGCACCAGGTGCTCGGCCGACACCAGCGTCACGGCGCCCAGCCCGAAGGTGTACAGGTCGAGCTTGCGCGGCGGCAGCAGCGCGATTGTCGGGCATGCGATCAGCAGCCATATCGAGAGGTGATGCGTCATCTTAGCGTAGCCCAGGCGCTCTTCCTGCGCGAGCGTCCCGGTCGAGGGCGAGGGCACGTCGGGCGGCGCGGGACTCGACGGCATTGGCGTTCCTGACGGCGGTGCCATGGTAACGGACGGAGTCGAAGGGCTGTGAACGGCGCGGACCCTTGGATGCGCGGGACCGGTGCTGTCTCGACCGGTGGGTGGGAATTGGTCGCGCGGTGGAAATTTTCTCGCGGCCCGGAGGTGGTGTTCTGCAGGGCTGCGCCTCGAGGTTGCTGCTGCTCTACGGAGACTCAGTGGAGCGTGTAGGTTGGCTGAGCGTGTTGAAAGCCGTGGAGTATGCGCGCAGTGCCAATTGACGGCGGGTGCGTGTTGCTGGAAAAGTCGATGCGGTCATGACATGGGGTCGACTCGCACGCCACATGACTAAGCGCTTACCTGAATCGCGCATTTGTTGCGGTCGCCGGGTATGCTCGTGGCGACAGCATTTGATATTTGTCTGAACGCAGATTTCCATTCGTGGCCGTGCTCGTGGCTATCGGCTTTCTATTTTTGAAGCCCTTTTCTCAACTGGCCCTCCGTTTGCAACGCCACCCACATTTCTGGCAAAAGAGCATAATGACCAGAAAGAACCGCTGAAGTCCATATCGTACCTTCAGCCCCGTTAGAGGCCTGGCCCTGCAAATGGGATGAGCGAGAGGGACTCACCAGTAGTTGACAGCGCAGCAAATCCCTTCCTCGGAGCAGCTTTGCGCCACCTTGTGATACCTGCAAGATCATCAGAACAGGGGCCAACAGAAGCAAGCCAGGGAGTGGACAAGAACGCACCACATGGCCGGAAGATAGAGCATGTCGCCTGGATTCAGCGTCACCTTGATCGGCTTCGACAGCTTCGAAAACTCGGTGGGGCGTGCTTCGGGCTCGTCCGGATCCCAGGTTGCCCATTGAACTGTTCTCGCTGGTTCCGCCATCTTCACTTGCAGGTCGTGAAGGTCTTCTTCGGACAGAGCATCCGCGTCTACTTTTCTCGGGCAATACTTGGCCGCAGGAAGCGGTTTCTCGTTGATGCAAGCGGCTTCGGCGGGCGACATCAGGGTAAAGTGTTTCTGGCCTAGAACCTGGACATAGATGTTCTCGTAGTTGTCCTTGTGCAGAGACGTTGTGCTGCCTGAGCTGCCCAGCCAGAAGTTGATGGCGTCAGGGCTTTGCTGAAGAGCAATACGCGCGAAGGGGATATCTTTAGGCACGTCGGAGAACAGACTTTCATATTCGTTTCGGAGGTTGTCGTTTTCTACTCGGTCAGCACGCGAGAAAGCGTTTCCCTGAGACGAAGAGAACCTACGGGTCTGCGCGTATCTGATGACTTTCTGTGCGCCATCGCACAACTCTTGTTCTTGAATCTTACGGAGTACCTGAAAGAAAGGCTCCTCTCTCTCGAACGGCTCAACGAAAATCAGGCTCCCGTCTTCCGCCTCGACGGCAGAATCGGCATTCCCTTTGTTGGTGAGGGCGACGTTGACGAGCTGGCCTTCCATGACTTCCTCCAAGTACTTCGCGCTCCATTTCATACTGCACTTCCAGGTTGCGGCCCCACCCCTGATGACGAACGGGCGGTTTTTGGCGACATATCTCATGAACTCTAGTGGGCTCGGCTCCTCAAAGAGCTCATCCACGCACTGTGGATTCAGCTCATGGTAGGAGTTAATTAGTCCTGTGTGGTGATTAATGAAGTCTTATATCACATCGTCGAAGTCTTGAAAATACCTCTGACAGACTCTGCGACAGCGTCTTGATCGGACGCCATTCCGAAAGGAAAAGCGAGATTCAGGAACAGAAAAGCTCCAACGTTCAAAAGGACTGGAGACTGCGGAAAGAGAAGCGCTGGAGCGCAGAGGACATCTCCAACGAAATTCGTTCAGTATAACGGCTCTTGAGTATATTCTCGAAAACCCTCAGCCGCGTCCAGAAGGCGTGAGTAATGGGTCTCACCGTCGCAAAGACCAGGGCTACTCTTTCTTGCCGCAAGTCGAGATCCCGCTCAACTGTTCCACGGTGCAGAAGAAAAGAGTTGTGAACGCGCACTCATGTTGGGTGGGACGACGGCGCACCGCCGGCATTCAGCCGCTCGGCGAAGCCTGCGTCGGTCCGCGCGTCATCCCACATCCATCAATCATCACCCACATCAACGCAACCACCTCCAGCAACACACACACACACACACACCCACAACCTCCACCATGCCTTCCCCGCGCTTCCGCCTCCCCACCTTCCGGACCTCCCTCACCCCCACCCAACTCCTCTTCCACACCTGCGGCAGCTTCCTCCTCCTCCACGTCCTCGCAACGCACGGCTTCACGATCAAGCCGACATACGGAGCGTCGATGGTGCCAACGATGGCGACGATCGGCGACATGGTGCTAATCTCCAAAACGCACCGACGGGGTCGCGGGATCGAGGTGGGAGATCTGGTCAACTACGACAGTCCGTTCGTGCTGGGGATGGGGGTGATCAAGCGGGTTGTGGGGATGCCTGGGGATTTTGTGTTGAGGGATACGCCGGGGAAGGGGGAGGGGGTTATGGTGCAGGTAGGTGCGGTGCGGTGCAGGTTGCGTGGGGAGGAGGCTGGGCTGATTTTGATTTTGAGGTGCAGGTGCCTGAGGGCCATTGTTGGGTTGCTGGGGATAATCAGGCGCATTCGAGGGATTCGCGCGTGCATGGGCCGGTGCCGCTGGCTATGGTCAGAGGGAAGGTTGTCGCGCGTGTTTGGCCGTGGAGGGAGCGGGGCTGGTTCAAGAATACTCTGACGGAGCCGCTCGATGATTGGGAATGAGGATGTGCTGTTGGAGTGGAGTTGCACATCAGAGGATAGACAATCAAGGCGAGGAGCCTGGTCTCTAACCAGGGAGGGGAAATGCCAGCCCCCACGAGCTCCCGCGCTCCCGTCAGCGCGCGGTGTCGCGGCGAGGTTTGAGGAAGGCACAAGGCACCAGGCACCGAGGAGATCATCATGGGAGCCTGAAAAGCAGCAAGAGCGCTCTCGCTAATCCGAAGGTTAAGGCAGGTGCAATGTGTCTCATTTGGGTATTAAACGCTAACTACGCATTCAAGAGGGTTCCGCCAACTACGGAATCGGGATGGCTATCATAAGCAACAGGTCCTAAACGCTGGAGGGGGTCTTGCTTCCTACATTGCCTTTGTCGAGTCGACAACAAAGGCCAGATGAGTATTTCCAATCAATTAATCGATGTTTCCCCTGTCTTCAAATCAGCTCTTCAACATGCTTCCAAGACCCACTTGCGTCTTTGTCAACTCATGCTCATCTTTCACCAACGCCGATCTCCTTGCTATGCACATGACCTGCTGTTCTTTCTCATCAGTTCTTCTCCAAATTTAACGCCGATCGCTGCTGGAAACTTAGGGGGGTGCCAAGACGTCCCACCATGTCTTTTCTTTTGTTTCTCGTTTCCAGACGGCGCCGTGGTAGTGCAAACCCAAGCCCAAACGCCCATGGCCGGAATAGGAAAATAAAGACCAACGAGGATCACGAGGAGTCCTCGGAAACGGCCGGCCGCGGATGCCACTGGATTACAATGGCGAGCATCTCACGTCGACCCTCTAGCTCCGGATCGTGGCACGGAATCCACCGTGGCTGTTCTTTCTCGGACAGGCGGGTCGAGCGGCCGAAGGCGTTGTCCATCATGACTCGACTACCCTCCCAATACTCTGGCGGACGTCCGTCCCAGGTCAAGATGGAACCGTCGGCCAGCTTGATGCTCTTCTCGCAAAGCGCGTGGATGTGCTTGTCGAATTCGGGAAAGCGGTCTCTCGCGGTGCGAAATTCCAGGATGCATTTCCGGATGCCGCGCATGCACGACAGGTTCTTCAGGATGTCTTTGATGTAATAGTTCCACCAACCCATGCTGGACGTAAACCAAATGGTCAGCTGGAGCGTGGCCGGATGGAAGTTGAGATGCTTGGTCCAGCCGAGAAGGTTCCAGCCGTAGGAGCTGCATGTGCCCGGCTGGACGTAGAGATTCAAATGGGCGGCGGCCTGCTGGGCGGGCGAGAGGCAACGAGTCCAATGATGTTTCGCGCCCGGGACCGGCGACTTGAGGAGATGGGCGCGGATCTGGTTGCGCTGGTACAGCATTACGTTCGTTTCGTCATAGGCGCGGCGACAAGTCTCCAAGAGGCCGACAGCGACAATCGGGCGATCGATGTGCGCGTGCGGCGTCAGGGCGTGGTGCCAGATTTGGAGGCGCAACTCCGGCGGAAGCTTTCCAAAGAGCGGGCTCTGGAGCTGGTCGTAAAGATTGCGATCGTCGGAGGCGGTCGGCCGTTGGGCGGACAGCGGACCTGCTGCGGCTTGCAGCGTTTGATCTGCAGCAGGCTCGCGATCTCGCGCAGGAGCGGGTCCGGCGAGTGGCTCTAAATGCTTCGCGGCGGGCGGGTGGCCTCCACGCGTGATATCATCACCCGCGGAAGGTTCGCGCGCTCGGACGGGAAGTCGGAGGGTCTGGTCTGAACTGTGGGGCATGGTTCTTAACCAGATGCGAGCCAGGCGGGCGCCGTCGTTGAGGCTATTTAGATGGGCTCTCTCGCTTGTCTGAGTAAGACTCTGGGTGACTACGCCTCCGTGGGAGGCCATGTCTCGCGCCGGGGGCCTGCGCCAGAGAGCGGTGATTGGCGGCCGGCACGCAGAGAGCTTGCACGCGCTCCAGCGACGGGCTGGCGGCTGAGTGGACGGCGGAGCGAGGCCGAGGGGCAGTGCCACAGCGAGCACAGCCGGAGGGAGTCAATTGGCGAGGTGCGACGGCGGCCAGGGTCAGATCAGCGCTCTGGGATTCAGGAACAGGCAGCGAGCTGGCGGGCGGCGGCAGTGTTGCAGAGAGGGCGCAGCACAGCGCAGCGGGCGCCGCGGACGGGAGCGATGGTGGCCGATGCGAGGGACGAGGGCCGGGGTGCGCGTTTAAGGTTGGTGTCAGCGTCGAGCGGCGGGCTGACAGACGGCGGCAGGCAGCGAGGGGAGCTGGAGCAGCCGCATGCGGGCACGCAGGAGGGCGCGGGCGACAGCTTTAGGCGTGCGCGCGAGTCGCGCGAGCGTCGTGCGGAGGTGGTGAGCGGCGAATGCGGGCAGCCACGTGACGCGCGCTCGGCGGAGTTGCCCTGGGGAAGCGGCGACCCTCTCACCTCCACGCCGCAACGTGCGCCCCACTGCGACAGCCCAGGCGTGCCGTGCAGGGCGCCGCAGGTCACGCTCACGCGGGCAGACCGCCCTCGCGCCCAGGATCCCGCGCCAGGGCCCGTCCATCCCGCCCACTCGCTGTGCCGGCCTGGACCGGCATGTGAAGCGCCCGCTGCTGATCTCACGGCGCGCCGCCAGCCCTAATTTTAGCCGCGCCCGTCGCTGTTTCACGATGGCAGACGCCACAGCCATCGCCGCCCGTCCCTGGTCTGGCCCACAGCCTGCAAAACAATAACACGCCCGCCCGCTCCGCTGCGCTGCTCCAGCTCCGCGCCAATCGCTCCCATGTCGTGACCGCAATCCTCCGCAGCCACCCTCGCGCGCTTACCAGATTCCGCATTCGGCCCAGCCTCCTCCTCCACCAGACCCCGGCGCGCCGGATGCTTAAAACTTGCGCTCCTGCAGCTCCGCTCTCGCACACTGCCCGCTCTCCCCCCTCGCGACACCATGGCGTCCCTCGACCGCGAGGGCTCGCCCGCGCCCCTCATGGCCCCCGAGAAGCCGTCCTTTATTCGCGCCGCCTTGTCCCGCTTCGCCCTTTCGCCAGCCTCCAAAGCCCAGGACGCCGCCCATCCCACCCCGGGCCCCGAACAAAGGACCTGTTCAAAGATTCCGCTCCTGAATAAAATCCCTCCAAGATGGCGCCCGCTCGTTCTCTCCGCAATCGTCATGCTCGCCGTCATCTGCATCGTCCTGTCTACCGTGCTGAGCATTGTGCTGGCCCGCGAGAGCCATTCGCGCGCAGGCCAGCCGCCCAACTTCAAACCACTCCTCCCTCCGTCTTACCCACTCGCTGTAAAAAATCCCTACCTCCAAGCATGGATTCCCGGCGAATTGGCCCTCGAATTGCCATCACATCAGGCCGAGTTCTGGCGCGGCCAGAAGCTCGGTTGGTCCGTGATGGCGCATGTGGGCAATGACTCTTATAGTCTTTTCGGCATGCCCGACCCTCCGCCAGGCGTCAAGCCGGCCCGGGTTACTGGAGGCGAGTACACGTCTACAAGCAGTATCTTCCACTTGACCGCCGGAAACGCCAAGTTCACCCTATCCTTTCTTTCTCCCGTTTTCCCTGGCGCGGACGACGATAGCCTCCGCCAGCAAAGTCTGCCCCTCAGCTTCCTTACCGTCACCGCCGAACCATTGGGCGGCCAGCCGGACATCAAGATTTATTCCGACATCGACCATGGCTGGCTCGGCTCGGCTTCTCCGCCCGAATTCAACTTGTCCAAGGGAAATACCGGCGACGCGCATATGTGGGCCTGGGATCGCGCCGACTCGCAGACTTTCGAAGAGAGCGACAACATGGCTCACTGGGGTCAGGTCTTGTACGCATCCAACGCCCAGGATGGCGCTGACATGTCCATGGATTTCGGAGCGCAGGACAACGTCCGTTCCAACTTTCTCCTCGACAAGCGCCTCGGGGCTCTCGACGCCGCTGCTCCCAAGTGGAATGGCACTGGAACACCTGTGTCCGGTTACGCACATGATCTTGGCAAGGTTACCAAAGCCACGGAGGTTACGTTTGCTGTCGGTATGACGAGAGATCTCGCCGTCAGGTTCTACGGATCCGACCACACCTACTATTACCGTGCCAAATATCCCAAGCGCGAGCAAACAGTCGATGCAGTGGCAGATGCGTTCAATGCACTGAGTGCAACCAGAGAAGCCTGCACAAACCTGGACAATAAGATTCGTGACGAGTCCATAAAGATAGGCGGGCAGAACTACACCGACGTCACCACCCTGTCTTTCCGCCAGGTTTATGGAGCCATGGACATCACCATTCCCTGGGATTCCAAGGATACGACCGAGACCAACGTCTGGATGAAGGAGATTTCTTCCAACGGAGACATTCAGACGCTCGACATTATTTACCCCGCCGCCCCTCTGTTCTATTGGCTGAGTCCTGATTACATCCGTCTCATGCTTCGACCAATCACCGTATACCTGGAGACTGGAAAATGGCCACATCCTTGGGCTGTTCACGACTTGGGTGATCGGGCTTACGAGGGTGGCGGTTACCCACGTGCTGTTGGTCACGATAATGGCAAGAGCGAGGAGATGCCTTTGGAATCAACTGGCAACCTGCTCATCTTGGCGTACATGTACTACAAAAAAGCCACGGACCAGGATGCAGCCAAGCAGTTTGCCAACAACCACAAAGCGCTCTTCAGCAGGTACGCAACGTATCTCAAGAACAACGGCCTGGAGCCGTCGCGGCAGCTTTCAACCAACGACGGCGCCGGCCCGCTCGAGAAGCAAACCAACCTCGCCATCAAAGCCGCAGTCGGCCTCAACGCATACGGCCACATGTACAACGACACGGCGGCCCAAACAGCCGCCAAGAACATGGCCGACCAAATCGCCAACAAGGCCCACGGCCTGGCCTCGGACGGCTCGCACCTCACCCTCCGCTACGGCAGCGACGACTCCTGGTCCGTCATGTTCAACCTGTACCCGGACGTCCTCCTCGACCTCGGCACCTTCCCCTCCAGCATCATCGACCTCCAATCCGCCTACTACAAGGACCTGCACGCCAAGGCCGTCGAGCGCGGCGAGACGGGCCTGCCCATCGACTCGCGCGGCAACTACGGCTCGAGCAATTGGATGTCGTTTGCAGGCGCCAGCGCTGCCCGCGGCGCCCGCTCCGACGTCGGCACCATGTTCATCGATGACATCCACTCGTTCATCACCAATCGCCGCAACAACGTCGCTTTCTGCGATCGCTTCTTCGTCAAGGGCGCGTTTACGGGGCTGGCGAGTCCGAAGCAGTCGAGCTTTCGGGCGAGACCGGTTGTTGGTGGGCATTTTGCTTTCTTGGCCAGGGGCGTTTAACGGCGGAATGATCTTCTGACTTGCCTCGTATTTCCTCTTCTGGCAGTCATGATTTTTCCTTGCTAACCTGCATCTTGTTTGAGATTTTTTTTTTATTTCCTGTATCCTATTCGTGTTTCTGGGACTGGGCATTAGATACCAGCGCGGCGTTTGAGATTTAGGTTGCGCAGCGAGGAGTTTTGGAGAGGGATCAATTAGAGATGGTAAGAAAGAAAGAACTCATGACGGTCGGCATCGATGATACCCTTTACGATTAGGAATTGGAGGATATAGACAAGGAGGGGTGGTTTTTTCTCTTTCGTGGATGATAGACAAGCGGAAGAAGAGACTGGGGATGGAGATGTCGTCAATTGGGATAATCCAATGTTGGTAGACCGAAAAAATTTCAAAGATTGAAAGACAAGAGAAATCGATAGGTGCAGCTGAATCTTCATCCAGTCCAGAGCAACAGCCACAAAGAAGCCACCACTCCACAAAGCAAGCAACGCCATGTCGCACCAGCATGAAACGCACCCCAACCACCCCGACGCCCCTCCCACCCACCACCTCGATACCTATGTACCGTAGCCGCCCACGACGCCCGAGCACCTACATTCGCTTCCACACCCGCACTCCACACTCGACCCGCTGCAAATTGCCTGCCTGCCCAGCACATACATACATACATGAGGCACCAAACGTATCGCCGCACCCCTCGCCAAAACCTACTCTCAAACGCGTGTAAGGCTGCATGCATGCATGCATGCGAGAGATAAAGCTTTAATCTATGTAGGTACGACTGCCGATCGCACGCGCGCACGCTTATCTCCCTCTCACGCGGGGTCCGCTTGCATGCATGCATGCGGCCGGGCGGGCGTGCGTGCATAAAGTTTTCTTGGCTTTTTGCGAGCGTGGTGGGGTTGGTGGAACCGTGGTGCTGGCTGCACCGTGGCGGTTGGTAGGTAGGTAGTTGATGAGGGGTGGGGAGCCGTCCATGTGCGCCATGCGGTTGCTCTGAGTACCTAGTGGGAACACTCAGCCGAAATCTTTCGAAGCGGGGGTTCTATGGGTCGTGTGCACTGGGTCCTGCTTTGATGTGCAGCGCTTTTAAGCTATTTTTCGGGGGCATGAGGAGTTGAAGCATTCGTCCGGTTTCGGTCAGAGTGCTCGAGTAGGTATCCGGACAATGTCGCAATGTCCTTCGTCAATAGGTAGCGTAGAATAAAGCGCCTTGGTTGTCTCTGTCGACAGTGCTGGCTGGTTGAAATATTGCCGTTGCCCTCTCTGATTAGGGTTAGGCTCTTCGAACCGTGGCTCCGATGAACATCGAAGCCCTCTATTTCTGGATCATCGCGAAGCCACTCGCAAGTTCCCGGATCGATGTGGATACTGTTGCACCTTTGGTCTTGTTCCAGGAAGGAAAGAGACCGGAGACATTCTATACCAGATCAGTGAATTTTTCGAGAGGTTTATCGAGCTGCAGATCTATGCGTTTTTTGAAAATGGGGTCAATGCTAATAGATCTATCAGGACATTGTAAGATTTGAGCCTCGGGATCTATTCATGTACGCACCAACTACAATTACCTCAGCCAATCGCTCCGGCCAGAGGGATATCTATACGCCTAGCTCTCACCCCGCAGTATCTACAGCAGCAGAAGCCGTCTCTACACCACCTATGTACATAAATCCCACACCCTACCTAATCCTCACCCTCACCCCGACCCCACCCCTCACACTCGCCCAAACACTCTCCTGCACCCTAACCGGCAACTTCCTCCCCTTGAGCGCCTGATCAATCAACCACAACCCGACCACAAACTCCTCCCTCGCCAACCTGCCCACCCGCCGCGAATCCACCAGCTCCCACACCTCCTCCAGCACATGCGGCGGCAGTCTGCTGCGCGCCCAGATATCCCTGACGACGAGGTTTGCGACCTCGTCCTGGAGGGCTGCCGGGTCGGCGACTCCGCGGAGCTCGTGCGGATGCAGCAGCTGCGAGGGAGGAGCCAGGACGAGGCCGCGGTTGGCGGCCCAGAGGCCGTCGTAGCGTTTTTTTTCGCGGGGGGTGACGGCGTCGCGCCAGCGTTTGCGGGAGCCCTCGTGGTGCTTGTTTGGAGCTTTCGGGCGGAGGCGGTGTTTTTTCTTGTGGCGGGCGGAGTCGGAGTCGGAGTCGGTGGAGGAGGGGTCCTTGCGGAGGGTGGGGCGGAGTTGGCCGGGGCGCCGGGTTGGGCTGGGGGTGCGCGAGTGGAAGATGTGGTGGTGATGATGGTGGTTCGTGGTGGCGCTGCGGCGGGGGGGAGGCGGCATGGGGGATGTTGAGGGGGTTGGGACGCGGGAGTTGGCTAGGGCGGCGCCGACCATGGCGTTGGCTAAGGATTCGCCGGTCATGTGAGGCTCGAGTTTCTTTATCGACTCGCGCTTGTATGAAGAGCTGGTTGGAGGTAGGAGCTCATTCATCTTGGGAGCGGGTAGAAGCTCTTTCGTCTTGGGTGTAGGGACAAGCTCTTTTGTCTTGGGAGGCGGCAGGAGCTCCTTAGACGTGGGCGGAGGCAGAAGCTCTCGGGATTTGGGCGGAGCCGAACTTGTCCTCGTCGCGTCTGAATGCCTCCGAAGACGGGCAACTGGCGCTGGCTTTGCCGTGTCCGAGGTTCCATCCGTGCTGAGCGGTTCGTCCTTGGGCGTCTTCTTCGCAGCTCGTCTCGGGGGAGGAAGAGCGGGCTTCACTCGAGCGTCCGCTTGCGTTTCGGGTGCGGACATGTACGCAGCCTCATCGTCCGAATCCTCCTTGGCCGGGGCAGGTACCGCACGAGTGGAAATCGAGAAAGTAGGTTTTGGTGGCACTTTCGGAGACACGGCAGGAACAGCTTTCTGAGGTTCGCCCGAGAGCTTAGTAGGCTTGGGCGCAGGTTTTGGGCCAGGCTTTGGTTTTGTAGGAGCCAAATTTCCAGCGCTGACTGGCCGTTGTGTCCTTGCGATGTCCGGCTTGGGTCGTTCTGGGGATGCAAAGGGGATCGTTATATTCCTGGTGGGCTTCGGCGAGGAGACTGCCGGAGGAGGCCCGCGCGAAGTCAGGATAGGGGCGGGCTTGGGACTGCGAGCCGGAGTCGACTGAGCAGCGGGCTGGTTCTGCTCAAACAGCTTGACCAGCGAAGTAGTGGGCTGTATAGAGGTTGCATCGGTGGGCTCGGATGACTGCGACAGCGAGCGGGTCGTCCGGGCTGGCAGCCCCTTTCCGTCAGCGAGAGACGGGGCTACCGCAGCGCCACTGAGCCTTGCTCTGATGTCTGCGACAGCGCCGACAGGCGGCAGCGAGTCGCTGGACGTATTGTCCGAAGACTCCATCAAGGTCTTGGGCCTGGCGCCGGTGGGATCGGGGGCGGGAGTGTGTCTGGCGGCAGCGAGGCTGGCGGCGATCATGGACGGGGAGCGGGCGCGGCTGCCCTGGACGACAGGCAGCCCGAGGTGGGAGGTCTGCGAGGTCTGCGATAGGGTGCTGTTGCCGGTGCCCTGGGGCTGGAGGAGCTGGGGCTGGGGGGTGGACGACTGCCGCGCGGCGGCCAATGCACCATTACTGCCGCTGTAGGTATGGACGGGTGGTTTGGGCCGGACGGGCGGCTTCGCAAAGGCGGAAGCGGCGCCCTTCAGGGCGGCATCGCGGGCGTTGTAGGGAGTGTTCGGCGCGGCGTCAGCCTGCGGGTGGGCGGCCGGAGGCATGGGCAAGGCGGCGGCGCTGGTGCTTAGGGTTCCATGGGCCTGGCAGGCGGATCGGGGCGGGCGGCGGCGGGCAGCGGACAGGGCGGGCGCAGGTGGGCGGACGGGGCATCTGGGCGGCGAGGAGAGAGGAGGGGCTCGTCGTGAGGATCTGGAGCTCGCGCAATAGCGAGACGCGAGGCCTGCCGGGGTGGTGGTGGCCGTGACGAGCCGGCGATCTGCGCTGGTGCATCGCGCGCAGCGTCCACACGTGCCCGCGCGTTCCGGGCCTGTTGCCTAAGACCCATCACGCCCAACGCTCCAGCACGCCTCCAACGCGCGCCATGTAACCCACCTCTGCGCTTTCTTTGCTCGTGCTCGCTGCGCAACGCGGCCATCTTGCGCCTGCACCGCCGCCCGCCGCAATTGTCTCCGTCGCGCCGGCAGCCTTGTCGTCAGCAGCCACGCCGCTGACCAGCCGATCGATCGCCCGCTGCGATCCCCTGCTGGACCACAGTGCCCACCGACTCCGTGATGCAGAGCGCCGAGGCCAGCGCGGACGAGAAGAGGCAGTATGGCCACGGCGCCATGGCTGAGGAAGAGCTGAACGAGAAGTGCGTTCTCATTCCCGCGCGCTCCATACCCTGCGACGTCTTCATCTCATACTCGTCCTTGCAGGTTTCCAAGCCGCCCGCACAACCACTCGAGGACGCTTCCATTCCACTCTCTCTACCTGGATCTCTTCAATCCGCTCAATGACAACAAGAAGAAACCCACCGGCCCCGCCGCCGCGCGCAGGAGACAGGGTCCCCACGGCCAGGCCCATCTGTCTCCCAACGAGATTCGCCGCAACATCATCGAACGCTTCATCTCGAGATGGCGCCAGGAAGTCGGCAACGACATCTACCCGGCCTTCCGTCTGATCGTCCCGGAGAAGGATCGTGACCGCGCCATGTACGGCCTCAAGGAGAAAGCCATTGGTAAGCTGCTGGTGCGCGTTCTTCGCATCGACAAGGACTCTGAGGACGGATTCAACCTGCTCAACTGGAAGCTTCCCGGCCAGAAGGCTGCCGCCGCCATGGCTGGCGATTTCGCCGGCAGGTGCTACGACGTCATCTCCAAGCGGCCCATTCTCACCAAGCCCGGCAACATGACCATCGCCGAGGTCAATGAGAAGCTCGATGCGCTTTCCGTCGTGTCCAAGGAGGAAGACCAGGTCCCCATCTTCCAGGAATTCTACCAGCGAATGAACGCTGAGGAGATGATGTGGCTCATCCGCGTCATCCTCCGTCAGATGAAGGTCGGAGCAACCGAGAGGACCATCTTCGACATCTGGCATCCCGATGCCGAGACTCTCTTCAACGTCTCGTCCAGCCTGCGCAGGGTGTGCTGGGAGCTGTACGACCCGTCCACCCGCCTGGATGGGGGCGAAGCTGGCGTCTCCCTGATGCAGTGCTTCCAACCCCAGCTTGCTGCCTTCCAGATGCACTCTTTCGAGAAGATCGTCCAACGCATGAAACCGACAGAAGAAGATGCTGAATTCTGGATTGAAGAGAAGCTCGACGGCGAGCGCATGCAGCTGCACATGGTGGACGATCAATCCGTTCCGGGAGGCAAGCGCTTTGCCTTTTGGTCTCGCAAAGCCAAGAACTACACTTACTTGTACGGCGCTGGCTTTGAGGATGACAGCAGCGCTCTCACAAGGCATCTGAAACACGCCTTCAGCGACGGAGTGCGCAACATCATCCTGGACGGCGAGATGATTACCTGGGACATGGAGCAGGACGCGATGGTTCCATTCGGTACGCTGAAGACGGCCGCTCTCTCAGAGCAAAAAAATCCTTTCTCTACCGGCCAACGTCCTCTATACAAAATATTCGACTGTCTCTACCTCAACGATGAACCCCTGACGCAATATACCCTCCGTGACCGCAGAAAAGCTCTGGACGCCAGCGTCAACCCAGTCCACCGTCGCTTCGAAATCCACACATACACAAAGGCCGACAGTGCCGCGCATATCGAGCCCCTCCTTCGCAAAGTCGTCGCTGAAGCGTCCGAGGGTCTCGTCATCAAGAATCCCCGCTCCATGTACCGACTCAACCAGCGCAACGACGACTGGATCAAGGTCAAGCCCGAGTACATGACGGAGTTCGGTGAAGAGCTCGACTGCGTCATCGTCGGCGGCTATTACGGATCTGGACATCGCGGTGGCAAGTTGTCGAGCTTCCTGTGCGGACTCCGCGTCGACCAGAACCAGATCGACAGGGGCGCCAATCCGATGAAATGTTACTCATTCTTCAAAGTCGGCGGTGGCATGACGGCAGCGGACTACGCAGCCATTCGACACAACACCAACGACAATTGGCAGAAGTGGGATCCGAAAAGACCTCCGACAGAGTACATTGAGCTTGCCGGTGGAGATAGGCAGTATGAAAGACCCGACGTTTGGATTAAGCCCTGCGATTCCGTTGTTGTATCAGTCAAGGCTGCCTCCGTTGGCTCTACTGATCAGTTTCGCATGGGTATGACGCTCAGATTCCCCCGGTTCAAAAGATTGCGGACGGACAAGAGTTGGAAACAGGCACTATCCATACAAGATTTCCTTGCCCTGAAAGGAGACGCTGAGCAGAAGCATGCTGAGAAAGAGTTCAAGGTCGACGACGGGCGGAGAAAGAGACTGAGGACAAGCAAGAAGAAGCCTATGACGGTGGCTGGCGCAGATGGCGAGATCAAGACCCCGTATGCAGGCCCGCACACGAAGGTCTTCGAGGGTCTGACTTTCTGTAAGCCACGCCCCTCTCCCGTACATCCAGCGTCAACAAGCTGACCCAACAGACATCATGAGCGACTGCCAAACCCCCATCAAAAAGACAAAAGCCGAACTGGAGCAAACCGTCAAAGAAAACGGCGGCAAGCTCGTCCAAAGCGCGACCGCCGCCGCCAACGTCGTCTGCATCGCCGACAAGCGCCTCGTCCCCGTTGCCTCGCTGATGAAAAAAGGCGAAACGAGCATCATCCGCCCCTCCTGGATCCTCGACTGCGTCGCGCAGGCTGAATCCGACCAGGGCCGCTCCAACCTCCTCCTGCCCCACGAGGGCAAAAGGCACCTCTTCCACGCCACCGACAACGACGCCATCGCCGCCGACGCCAACGTGGACGAGTACGGCGACAGCTACGCCAGGGACATCACGGCCGAGGAGCTGGAGACGGTAAGGCGTCCTCCTTCTCCCCCCCACCAAATAAACACCACCACCACCACCACCACCACCACCACTCACCCAAGACATGCTCACTCACTCACTCACTCCCTCACAGATCCTCAACACCATGCCCAAAAAATTCGAAGATCCCGCCTTCGACGCCCACGCCTTCCTCGACCAAACCACCGCCCACGACCTTGACCTCGACACCGACATCCCCGGTTGGATGTTCCGCGGACAGAAGGTGTATTTCGACGTCCCTCCTCCTCCTGCTGCTGCTGGTCCCGCAACAGATGCCTCGGCGACGACGAGGCTCTACCTCGCTGGGCAGATTGTTAGGTTTGCTGGGGGGGAGGTGGCTGGGGGTTTGGGGGATGGGGGGGTTACGCAGGTTGTTGTTTGCTGTGGTGTGGGGGAGGAGGGGAAAGAGAGGTTGCGGGAGATAAGGGGGGTTATTTCACGGTGAGTGGGCGAGCCTGGAGAGCGAGTGTGGAGGAGAGAGAAAGGGGGAGAGAAGGGAAGGAAAAGTGCCGGACCTTGTTATGTGTGGGCTACTAATTTGCGTAACGCGCAGGAGATCGCCTCTTCCACGAATCGTGACGGTTGAGTGGGTGGAGGAGAGTTGGAGGGAGAAGACGTTGTTGGATGAGGAGCGTGAGTTGCACCCCACCCCACCCCCGCGTGGTCTCTTCTGGCGGCAGCCGAGTGGCGTTTGTTATTCGTTCGTGGACGTGATGGGCTGATGTTTCTTTCTTGTACACACAGGTTTCACTGCGCTATGAGATCTCCGGGTAGGTGCGGATGTGATGTTCTTTCGGGTGGGGCGCAGAGGTACGTGAAAAGGTAGTCCGAAGAAAGGGGTTGGGTGTGGAGCCTCGAGCTGCAATGATTTCGAGTCCAGGAGGGGG
This sequence comes from Neofusicoccum sp. Z2, assembly GCA_037356115.1. Lineage (NCBI taxonomy): Eukaryota > Fungi > Ascomycota > Dothideomycetes > Botryosphaeriales > Botryosphaeriaceae > Neofusicoccum > Neofusicoccum sp. Z2. The sequence goes on from JBAWJY010000076.1 coordinate 128,480, forward strand.
AAGTTTCGTGAATCAAGGCGAATGCGGGGCATGCGTTGTAGGAGGAAGTAATGGTACTAAAGACTTCACGACCCCGTGGGGCTTTGACAAAAAGCTCATCATGCGTACCTTATTGATATCCATAGTTAAGCATCCTTGCGCTTAAGGTTTATCACGATCTTGAATACAACTGCGCGTTCAGACGAATGTGTCAATACCCGTCTGCTTCATTTTTCACTCGCAATAACGGAAGCTAGTGCAATCATGGCGTAAGTTTGTGGAGGCCCATTCAACCTTCCCGGCGGCACGCGATGGTTGGCAAGAATGCAGTATTAAATGATGCTATTTTTCTTATCTTCGCTTTCTGTCTACCCCGAACCTTGCAGCCTCTCAAAAAGTCTGCTGTTGGACCTGCCTACGCAAGATGCTCGTAGCTCTTTTCCCATTGCGGTATTCGCCCCATGATTTTAGGTCCCATGCTTGTTGAACTCTTATTTTGTGTTGCTTTTCTCAGTGTTGTGAAGACCCACAGATCCTTAGTAGGGTCCAAGACGAAATGAAAACCTGTGGAAAGGGGATTTTAAGAAGAGAATCTTTTTCAAGTCATGCAAAATGTCTGTCAGAGTAAACCCAGTCCATTCCAGCCTTTGGTTTGACTGCCCCAAGTTGAATTCCCTGAAAGGTCATCCAGGCACTTTTCATTCCCAAGCGCTCTTCCTACCGGTAGCAGCAGAGCTGGTAACCGAGCTCGCGGAAGACGCCGGAGGCTGCTCCTGCTCAGAGACGTATATGGCGTCATCCCGACACATGATACGCTCCCTCTCCTCCTCAAGCATGTACTGTCCACTCCGGGACCTGTACGCCATCGGGTCTATCAGCTCGGACACCATGTTCTTCGAACGCTGCTCCTTCTGCTTTTTGCGGTCGGTAGGAGCGAGAGTGGCGTTCTCATCGGACAGAGACTTGCCTTGCGCGTCGCGACGGGGAGCAAAGGCCTTCTTGTTGTCGGAGTGTGGGACGTAGTCCTCGAAGGGCTGGGGGTAGATACTCTGGGTGGAGTGGTGCTCCTTCATTGAGTGCGACTTCGGGACAGCTGGGTTGATGCCGTAGCCGTGTCCGTTGGAGGCGGTGTAGCTGCTATCGTCCCAGGTGCGGCCGACTTGGACGTTGGTGTCGTTCTTGAATCCATGGGCTGGCCAGTCGATGGGAAGAGTGGACTCGTACTTGACGTATCCCAGCTTGTAGCCCGTTCCGTGGACAACCACACCATTTTCGTCGGTCTTTTCCTTGCGCTCTTCGTCCGTGAAGTCAGGACGACGGGCATCCGTAGCGCCCAGAAAGCCTCCGGAGAATTGGTCGATGGCTTGGCCATAACGGTCCGAACGGGCGATTCCGCATGCCGATGTCGAAGCTTCGCAGTGAGCAATCAGGGCGGTGTTGCTCTTGAAAAGCTTAAGACACTGCGGGCAGCGTAGCTGGGTGATGGCATGGATCGTGTTGATGTGTTGCTCGAGCATGAAAGGCTCAGAATATTTCTCGTGGCAGTGCCCAAGGGGGCATTCATATACCTCAAGGACTGGGTTGTAGAAGCGCTCGGGGTCATAGTCTTTGTGCGTCGGGTCCCAGTACCGCATCCGGAGGAGATTGTTGGAATTCTCAAGTTCGTACTGCTTGTCACGGGCCTTGAGCGCCGCCTGCCAATCGTTGGTAATTGGAGTCTTCTGGACTCCCTTGAACAACACTTCGGATGCAGCGCTTGACTCTCCCCAAGCGCCTGAAATGGTAGTACTGTTCTTGCGCGGCTTCTCGGTGGACACGGACGATGGGGGAGATGAAGCCGCAGCATGAGTAGGAACACCATTCTGGTTTTCATGCAGGGAAACGCCAGCCATACTGTTACTCAGGCCCATGGTAGAGGAGTCCTTCCTCTTTTGGGAGGGGAGATTTGGCCAACGCTCACCCACGCGAGGAGCGTTAGGATTGCGCGGCTTTACTTCCGGAAGCAAGGGCTGCGCGACGGAGCCACCATCACGGCCCTCCAGCAGAGTGTCGGTACCCTGGCTGTCAGTGTCCATCACATTGGTCCCGTTCAGGGACGAGCCATCCAACTTGATGCCTCCGGTGCTGTCATTGTCTTCGGCAGCCTGGCGCCAGTCATAGAGCTTGGAGCTTATGCTCTCCGGGTCATTCAGTATCTTAGTGACCATGCCTTTGTGCTGCATATTTGACTTGAACTGGGCGGCCGAGATTTTGGGACAGTGGTTAAATTCGAGGTGCTCAACATAAGCAGCAGCGCGGGTGAAGTGCTCATTGCAGCCAATGCAGCGGACATCCTGGTCGACGGGGTGAAGCTACCGGAAAGCTGATCAGCAGGCGAGGGTCGCATGCGGTGAGTGGGGCGGCTTACCTGTCTGATGTGACGATCGCGGCCGCTGGTGGTCTTGAAGTCCTCGCCGCAGAACTTACAGCAGAGATGCGGGCGGGGTGAGTTGACTTTGTGAGCAGTGAGGTCGTCCCAGTCTTTGGCAAGAAAGTTGCACTTCCTGCAATAGTCGTGGTCCTGGGCATTGACGCAGTGTCGCTTCAGCTCTTTCTCGGTCGCAAAGACCGCGCCGCAGTCCTCTTTCGTGCATCTATGCTGCAGTCGCGACATTGCGGTCGATCGATCCCAGAAACAGGCGGAAGGTGGGTAGGTGTGAGGGGAAAGAGTCAGGGGATGGGAGCGTGTGCTTGGAGACGGCGTTGGCAGCGTTGACGACGCGGCTTCGTTTTTGAGTCGGCTCGAATGGTGTGAGGCGGAAGATGAAGGAGGAAGGGAGGGTGAAGGAAGAAGGGAGGGGTTTTGGGCTCGCCTGCAGCTTTGCGCGGTCGAAAGTGCAATGGGCAGGACCCTGAGCGCTTGGCCCCTTCCTCTTAGAGCAGATGTGACGAGCGTCACTCTCACATTCTGCCGTAACGGACCAGACGCAAAGCAGAAGCGCGTCTACGAGTGAGCAGACGCCAGCCACGTTCTCTGAGGGAAGCAGTCGAATGGCTCAAAAATCTCCATATTGCGGTCCTCCGGCCAGCCGATATGCGAACGACTGCCTTGCCGGAGAGTTCAGCTGCAAGGCCTGGCAGCCACGGTTTCCTCGCAGCCCTACTGACCCTGTAAGTCGATGTCTTCTGTCGTTGTTACACTGTATGATAGCTTAAGCTGGGCTTACAACCGAGCGCGCTGCTTCGTCCTCAACCATCATCGCATATCTTCCAAATGACCCTTCATGATATGTATGATGGCTTGTTCACAGCTCAAGTCGAAATCTTGCTCGTCCAGAATCACGGCGTTGAGGAGTTCCCACAAAAGAGCAAGTGATCGGGCCCGAAGCCGTATGGATTGCAGATACCAGGACTCAGCCTACGCAGAGATGACTCGTCCTATCCAGCACGAGGTCGGCTTCTCGTTCTGTTTGTTAATCTGAAAGTCAATGAGAGACAGTGTGCAATTCTGTCATGTTTGAAACGACCGTTCCCGCAATGAGCTGGAATGATACGGCAGGGTAGGAATACCGCGTCCTATGCATATTTTCATTAACGATTATCTACAACTATGCGCAGCATGGGCATCATCTTTGAGCAGTTCGGAAATCCAGATCCGGATGGTTCATATACATGCGCGCTTTGCTCAGCAGAGTCGCGCTCAAAAGCGGGAGTACGGCAGCCTGTGTCCAGTCAGCATTCGCACGAACATACATAAGCAGTGCGCACGCGACGTACCACTTGCCGCGGAGGGTGATGACAGCCCAGTCACCCTTCTCGTCCGTCTCCTTCTTGACGGTTGTGGAGAAGGAAATGGCGCTCATGATGCCGTCGCCAAACTTCTCGTTCAGGACTGCCTTGTATGCGTATCCGTAGTTCTGGACGATCTCGTACAGGCGGTAGATCAAGGGCTCCTTGGGAGGCATGTCCATGGTGCGGCCACGGTCAGGGTGGCCGGACAGCTGGCTCTCAAGCGTGTCGATGGGGATGTCGAGGAGCTCGGACAGGTTCTTGATGTCCTCGGGCGACGCCTGGGCCTGGCCGTAGAAGAGGGCAGCGACGGCGACCTCCTCGCGGCCGAGCTTCTTCGCAATGGCCTCAAAGGAGAGGTCTTTGGCCTTCTTTGCCTCGAACAGCGTCGGCGAGGATGCCGGAAGGCGGGGGACCAGAGAGGCCTGCAACAATCAGCAAGTGCGCGCACATGGGCGCCGAGAAGACGTACGTCAAGGGTAGCGATGGGGTGCTTGGGGGCCATGGCGGGCGACTGGAGGAACCTGCGTGTGTGGGAGGCAAAGGCGGGGCGGGCAAGTCGTGCGGAGAGGGGCAGCAGAGCGCGGGGAGCGAGACGGGCGGAGAGCGATGCGGAGGCCATGATGCGGCGTGTATTTATACCGGTGGCAGGATGCGGCTCAACGGGCGGAGGCGGGGTGAGAAGGAGGGGTAGACGGCGAGTGTATAGCAGCGGCACGCAGCAATGAGGTCATGGCCGCTCTAGAATGGCCGTGGCATTTGTTTTGTCATCCTATCTCCACAGCCCAACGCGATCGCCAGGGTCCGCTCGCCCGACAGGCCGCTAGACGCTGCTAGAGGGCCGCCAGTGTCGATTGCGGGCAGCATGTCCGCGAGGGTCGAGATGGCGACGCGCTGGTGTTGACTGCGCGTGCGCGTGGCTGCTCGAGCTCGAGCTCAGGCCCGCGCCGGGCAGCTGCATCCCGGGCGGCCGCCGCGTCCAGGTGGGGTTGCCTGTTCCAAGGGTGCAAGGCCAATCGCGGCTTCCAGCACGAATCCACGCCCGGGCTGCCGCAGCCTGCGCAACACCAGCTGCGCGCCCCGGAACCCCATCGTCGCCGTCTCCCGAGCATCAATTCCTCGATTGACGCGTCGGTCTGCCGCCGCCATCCGCAAATCCCGCCGCGACTCAGGCCTCACGAGCCTGCCCTACCGCTGTGGGGGAGCGTCACCGCCTTCCGAACACCCGTTGCTTGATTATCACACCGCTAGACCCGCCGAAACGCGACCGCACAGGCCCCCTCCCGAGCGAAAATGGCCAATGATCAGGACGACTACCTGGCCTATGGAGACTACCATGGCGGCGTTGAGGGCGAGAGTGGAGAGCGTGGCCTTATCGGTGACTTCGGGCGCCGTCTGCTGGGCAGGCGACCTGAGGCTGAGCCGTCCGTGAGTCCAGCACCGCCGCAATTCCGCGTGGATCATGACAAGAGCGCCCGTCCACGCTGTTTCAAGTAGACGCTGATCTGGGTGTCGTGTAGGATATAACCTCCGCCGGCAGACCGCACCACCACCTCTCCTCCCCCCACCACCGCCCGCAAGGCGACCCTGACCACCTCGAGCCCTACAGCACCGAAAAGCCGCCCCAGATGGCGTCCTTCTTCAACAAGATCGGCGAGCTGATCACCGGCAAGGACGACGACGAGAACCAGACTACCCACGCCCAGGTCAGCTCCGCTGCCGCCGAGACCGCCCAAGAGGGAGCCCAGCAGTATGCCGACCACCGCTTCCTGAGCTTCGCTCCCAAGCGCCACGACAACGATGTGAAGTGGTTCGTCGATGGCTGTGGCTACATGTGGGCCGTCTCGGAGGCTCTCGAGCGCGCTCGCGAGTCCATCTGGATCCTCGACTGTGAGACACCTGTGTTGTGCCACGAGACACAAGGCTAATGCGCCCCAGGGTGGCTTTCCCCGGAGCTGTACCTGCGTCGTCCTCCCGCGAAGAACCAGAGCTACCGCATTGACCGCATGCTGCAAGCTGCCGCCGAGCGCGGCGTCAAGGTCAATGTCATCTGCTACAAGGAAGTTGAGCAGGCTCTTACCCGTAAGTTTTTGAGCCCCGTGCTGCCGGGATACCTCCACTCCCTTCTTCCCAGCTCGACGGACCCAATTACCAAAGCGCTCACCCGCCTCGGATTGGACGTCATCTTCAAATCTTTGGAGTATTCTGAGGCAACGGACCCGCTGATTGCCCCGCCTATTACAGTCTCTTCGAAGCACACCAAGCACCACCTCGAGGCTCTGCACCCCAACATCGCCGTCTTCCGCCACCCCGACCACGTCGTAGAGGCCAACACCCTCGCACAAGACTTCATTGACCAGTTCAAGGGCTTCACCTTGTCCGCCAAGTCGGCTGCCTCCGTTCCTTGGGAGGCTTTCAAGGCCATCTACGGCTCTCACGAGGACACGGTGCTGTTCTGGGCCCACCACGAGAAACTGTGTCTTATTGATGGCGTGATTGCCTTTATGGGCGGTCTGGATCTCTGCTATGGCCGCTGGGACACCAACCAGCACCCCATTGCCGACCTACACCCGGGCGACCTCAACCGCATCGTGTTCCCCGGCCAGGATTACAACAATGCCCGCATCATGGACTTCCAGGATGTTGCCAACTGGCAGAACAACAAGCTCGACCGTGAGGAAAGCTCCCGCATGGGCTGGTCTGACGTCGCTCTGTGCATTAGCGGTCCTGTTGTGGCAGACCTGCAGGAGCATTTCTCCCAGCGGTGGAACTACATCTTCCATGAGAAGTACAAGATCAAGGAGGACGCTAGGTACTCCCGCCTGAACGTAAAGAAGTCTTCGCCGGGCACGGGCACGGAAGACGATGGCTTGGCCTACGGCGATAACGAGACCGGCGGCTTCCGCAAGACCCTCACGAACATCTCGCATCATGCGCATCACCACTTGGAATGGGCCGAGGAGCGTCTCGGCTACCACCGAGGCCAGCCTGAGGGCGAGCACCACCGTGGCTCCAATGATCGGGCAGGTACAGGTCCTGCTGCCATTCAGCTGGCCCGCAGCTGTGCCAAGTGGAGCCATGGTGTGCAGGTTGAGGTAAGCGTGGAAGTCTAACCATTTTGAATCAATGCGCTGACATTTTGTAGCACTCGATCCAAAACGCATACATTGAAACCATCAAGAACAGCAAGCACTTCGTTTACATAGAGAACCAGTTCTTCATCACCGCAACGTGTGAAGACCAGGAACCCATCAAGAACATGATTGGCGCGGCCATGGTTGAACGTGTGCTCCGTGCCCACAAGAACGGCGAGAAGTGGAGGATGATTGTGATGATTCCGGCTGTGCCCGCTTTCCCGGGAGACCTGAAGGATGACGAAGCGCTTAGCACTCGTGCCATCATGGAATTCCAGTACAAATCGATCAACCGTGGCAAGGGTAAGAGTATCTACGAAACCATTGCTAAGGAGGGCATCAACCCCATGGAGTACATCCGTTTCTACAACCTCCGCAACTACGACAGAATCAACGTCAGCGGTGCTCTTCGTGACGCTGAGGAGAACGCCGGCGTCTCCTACGAGGAAGCTCGTGAGGAGCACGACCGCGCCTACGGTGGTCGCTACCAGGAGCGCGAGGGCGAGGAGGACAATGACGGCTACCCTCGCGGCGGTGACGAGGATCGCTACGACGAGTATCAGCGTGGTGCTCGCAAGATCGGTAATCAAAAAGGCCTTGGCAACGGACGCTGGGACTCTGTCAGCGAATGCTACATGCTTGGAGGAGAGGACATTAGGAACGTTCCCTGGAACGGCCCCAAGGATGAGATTGACGCCTTCGTCACCGAGGAGCTGTACATTCACTCCAAGGTAAGAACAAGAACCATGCCATCCTATATTATATTTTGTTCAGACCACTAACGCAATGCAGCTCCTCATCGCCGACGACCGCACTGTCATTTGTGGTTCCGCCAACCTCAACGACCGCAGTCAGCTGGGTGACCACGATTCCGAGATCGCCGTCATCATTGAGGATCCCACTCCCGTTGACAGTCTTATGGATGGCCAGTCCTGGCAAGCTTCCAAGTTTGCCGCCAGTCTGCGCCGCCAGATCACGCGCAAGCATCTCGGTCTGCTCAAGCCGCAGGACATGCAGCGACCCGACGACAACTTCCGCCCCATCGGCGTGCCCAACGTCTACGACTGGGGCAGCGAGGCGGACGAGAAGGTCGTCGACCCCATCTCAGACGACTTCCTCGAGCTCTGGAACACCACCGCCAAGACCAACACGGACGCTTTCGCCGAGGTCTTCCACGTCGTCCCGTACGATGGCGTGCGCACCTGGGACCAGTACGACGAGTACTACGAGCGCTTCTTCAAGGAGGACAAGAAGGAGAAGGAGGAGAAGGACGAGGAGGCCAAGGAAGACGACGGCAAGGAGGGCAAGCCGCGCAGCTACAAGCGCGGCCACGTCATCTCCGAGAACTTTGCCCCCGGCGAGGAGGGCGCTCGCCAGGTCAAGGAGATCCTGAGCCGCGTCAGGGGTACGGTCGTGGAGATGCCGCTGCTCTTCCTAAAGGACGAAGATGTGGCTAAGTCTGGTGTTGCCCTGAACGCCTTCACCGAGGAGGTCTACACTTGAGCGTGGTGGACCTGCTGGTGGCTGGCGGTTGGGGAGTGTTGATGATTATGCACAGTTTTATGTTCGGCATAGCGGATACCATGATATCGTAGATGAAAAAAAGCCCTGGGTCTGTGACCTGGTAGATAGAATTGAATGACGGTTACGACTTTGAGCGGTGCTCCAGTGCTATCGTGTTTCATGTGCTATGCGACGACTTTCACCTCTGACCATTTCGCAGATCCGGCGCAGCTGCCGTACGCTCGCGAGGTGTGGATCCCGAATGATCAGCGCCTGGGCGGGAACAACAATATCAACATTTTGAAAGGAACAATACTAAGAAGTGCTTTCATTTTGAATGGCACCTTTCCTCTTCCGGGTCAAGTTGGTTTGACAACGAGCGAATGACCTCGGTATGGCGCACGAGTAGGTATTCGGGTCGGACTGAGGCGGGGACGCTCGCGTCATGCCTGGAGGACGTGGGGCGTGAGGAAATCGGCGATGCTCGATGGCTTGATTCAAGGTTATATGAATTTGATTGCGCTGCAGCTTGGGTAGTAAGGCAAGCAACTGGAAGCTTTTTCGTGCCGGCTATCTGTCCGTTTTGCACGAGGCAATGTCGCATGCCATCGGGTGACTTCTACGCAAAGGCAGAAATATCCGCTAGACGAAGTGAGCATGTGAGAGCTTATGAGCCCTGGGTTGAGGCTTGAGATGTCTTGAAATGCCACGTGGGTGCCACGCGAGACGGGAGAGAGGACCAGTGATGCAGGGGCATCGTGAGCTGAGACATAGCAAACCATTAGCTCACAAGACGGAAGAGAAAGAAAGAGGAACGAATTACTAATCTCGAATGCGATTCCGAGATGTTGGCTGTGTGCCTATTGTTGGGTGTTGGTGTGTGGTGGTGAAGAGAACAATATCAGTGGCGGACAATATCAACAGGAACAATATCAACACCAACTGCCAAGAATCAAATAGCCTATCCAGACCAGCTCCACGCCAGAACCAACAACGACCCTCCGACAAGCAAAGAAAGAAACGCCCAAGTCTCCTTTATGCTCAGCATGTCGTCCTCAAGCGCTGTGGCCAGCAAGTGGCAGACCGCAGTGGCCGGTATAAAAGCGCTGGGCTGCAGCCGTCGGACCAGGAATATCTCGAACCATCACACTCACTACATCCCACGATACATACTACAGTAAGCGATTCCGCAAACAAGTACACGAAGTATTCTGACACTGAAACGTCCAAGGTCTTTCGACGACTTTCCTCACAAACTCATCACAATGGTCTACGTCAACACCAAGATCACGCTGTACGAGCCGGTCAACGAGATGAGCGGCGGAGTCGGCAAGAGTTACGCTGGCTGCGAGATCATGCAGCAAGAGGAGCCGGTCAATGAGATGAGCGGCGGCGTCGGCAAGAGCTACGCCGGCTGCGAGATCATGCTGCACGAGCCGGTCAACGAGATGAGCGGCGGGGTCGGAAAGAGCTACGCCGGCTGCCAGGTGATGTAAATCACGCCGTGGCAGTGTCAAGACGGCCAGTGAGCTGTGCAGCGCTGCGTGGAGGGGATATGGCAACACGGCAGTCATTGCTCCGGTAATGGCATCGACAAGAGGTGGAACCGTCCCCGTCGCCGGGCACAACTGTACATGCGTCCCGGCTTTTCACATCGCTGCGCTTTTTCTCTCTCGACAAACGACAACAGGCGTTTTTTCTGGCGCGTTTTGATGGAGGGGAAATGGCGTTGGAGGTCTCAACTTTTTTCTCTGGTGTGGCACATGCGCACCTTTCTTAACTTCTTGCACAACCCGATTTCATTTGCGTGGAGGGGATGCCGCTGAGATTCCCGAGTCCGGATAACGCCCGGGCTGCTTTTTTTTTTCTGCTTCTTTCCTTCGAGCTTTGCCATTTTACATACCAAGGGCTTCTTGCCGAAAGCCAAATAAGTTGTCTCTTCCGGCCGAACGCAGAGATTGTGAGACGTGACATGGATGCTGCGAATGAAGAAATGTTAATCGTGCGGAGATGACCAGCTAGCGCGGCGGATCATCCGTCTTGATCTGTGGCGCACAGGCGCGAAGCACGCGATGCTTGTCCACGAGCAGAGAAGGCTTGACTGTCGCGTCGCGGGGAGCTGCCGGAGTGAGGGCCGCGCATACGTCAGATTCCGGGTAAGGCTGAGAGCGTGCAGAGGGCGATCGGCATCCAATCGGCGGCGCGACAGCAGCCGCCGTTGCGCCACGTGGAGCTGCGCGAACGCAAGGGCGAGGGCCGCAGCGGCGCGAGGGCGGTGAGCGGCGGACAATCGCGACGGGAGATTGGGTTGGTGTTATTTCCGGGGAAGCGCGCCGGGCCAGTCACGTGCGCGACGACCTGGGCCGCGCGGGTGTTGCAGCAGGCATGGATGCCACGCCCAGCACGCCAGACGCCGCCGCGACCCTTCGTCCCCAATCATCGCCCGCCGCACATCCCGCCGCCTGCCTGCGCCCTGCCCTGCGCGTCCCACACCAGGCCTCCGCCCTGCGTCGCGACTCAGCTGCGCCCCGATCCGAAACCCGCCACACGCGATGTCGCCGTAGCCTCTCGCTCTCCACCGCCGAGTGCATCCGCCGCCGCCTCCGACCAGGCGCCTAGCTACACCTCCCTTCCTCCTGACCTCCAAGCCATCCCCCGTCCCCCGCCCGCGACGCCTCGCCCTCCCGTCCGCCTGCCGGCCTCCCCATGGCCGCCACGCTTGCTGAATTCGCGCCCTCTCCTCCGCACTCGCCGTCCCTCCACATGCGCCGCAAGAGCTGGGCCCGCCGGTGCGAGCGCTACTGCTGCAGCGTCGTCTCCTACTTCCCGCTATGCATTGTCTACGGCATGACCACCTGGGCCGTGTGGGTGGCCACCCAGATTGGCACCCACGAGAAGCAGAGCACGTCCAGAGGTGAGCTTGATCTGCGCCGGGGGCACCGCCTGCATCGACGGATCGTCCGTTTGCTGACCTTGCAGACTACTTCTTCGCCTGCCTCGCCATGCTGCTGTACGCAATCCTCAACTGGTGCTACACCACCGCCGTCTTCACCGACCCCGGCTCGCCCGTCGACGCCTCCAAAGGCGGCTATAACTCCCTTCCCACCCAGGAGCTGTCGCGGCCCTACACCTCCTTCACCGTCAAGTCCAATGGAGAGCTGCGATACTGCAAAAAGTGCCAGACGAAGAAGCCGGACCGTGCGCACCACTGCTCTACCTGCAAGCGATGCGTGCTGAAGATGGACCACCACTGCCCCTGGCTCGCCGCCTGCATTGGCCTGCGCAACTACAAGCCCTTCCTGCTGTTTCTGGTATACCTGTCTCTGTTCTGCTGGGTCTGCTTTGCTTTGTCCGGCGTTTGGTGCTGGCGGGAGTTCACCAACGAGGAGTACATGGACAGCCTCATGCCCGTCAACTACATTGTCCTGGCCGTAATTTCTGGCATCGTCGGCTTGGTTCTCACCGGCTTCACCGTTTGGCACATCATGCTCGCCGCGCGCGGCTTGACCACCATTGAGAGCTTGGAGAAGACGCGTTATCTTTCCCCGCTGCGCAAGTCCATGCAGCAGCACTTCAACCACCAGGGCCAGCGCCACTACGTCGACTCCGCCGAAGGCCGCCCGAGCATCGGCGAGCGGATCGTAGAGATGCACGCAAATGCCCTGCCGGGCGTCACGCGTCCTGAGGAAGGCGAGGAGGACGACGACGACTACCGGACTTCTTCGCCCGCGCAACAGTCCCTCCGACGCAACTGGGCCGACATCGAAGCGCAGCGCGAGCGCGAGCGCTACGACGAATACCTCGACGAAATCGACTCGGAGAAGCTCCCCAACGCCTTCGACCTCGGCTGGAAGCTCAACCTGATCCACATCATGGGCGAAAACCCCTGGCTCTGGGCCCTCCCCATCTGCAACACCACCGGCGACGGCTGGCGCTGGGAAGCCAGCCCCAAATGGGTCGAAACCCGTGAACGCATCGCCGAAGAGCGCTTCACGCAGATGCAGCGCCAGAAAGACCGCGAGCGCGCCGCCGGCTGGGGCATCGACTCGCCGCCCTCGTCCTCCCCGCCCCGCTACTCGTCGACCTACTACTCCAGCACCCAAAGTAACAGCCACAGCAACAGCCGCCCCGTCCCCACCCCCACCCCTCTCTCCCGTCCTTCGAACCGAGACAGCAGGTTCCTAACTACGTCCAACGGCGTCGCGACCGTCCCGCGCGAGGGCCGCAGGAGCCCCGGCAAGGCCGACGCCATTCTGGGACGCGTCCCGGGACTGTACTCGGATGATCCGGGCATGCCGGGCGGGGCGGGCGGCGTGCCCATGCAGTACATGCCGCCGAGCAACCGCAACGGGAGGAACGGCGTCGTGTACGACGATCTTGACGACTACGACGATGACGACGACGACGACGGTGACGATGACGACGAGGAGCAAGCGGAGGAGCACGCGGATGGCGACAGCAGGGGACGGCGGGTCGATGGGAGCGGTGATGATGAGGAGAGGAGGAGGAGGAGGCGGAGGAGGAGGAAAGCTTCGGGCTCGTCGTCGGCAAACAACACTGCTGCTGGTGGTCCTGGTACTGCAGCCGCGGGGGTCCCGGAAATCAAGACGGAGAATTGGAACGATTTGCCGGCGGAGATGGTGGGCGGCGGCGCGTCGTCGAGATCGACGTCGAGGAGGGGCCCCACTGCCAGGAAGAAGAGGGCGGAGGAGGAGTGGCAGGAGTGGGGGCCGAAGTAGCTACCTAGTGGGTGGTTAGGATGAGGAAAGGAGGAAGGAAGGAGTATTCTTAGCAGCGAGCGAGCGAGCGTGCCCCCCACCCACCCTTTTTTTTTTCTCTCTTTTTGCTTCATTCTACGGGGTTTTTGGGTAGAGATGGTAGAGGGGTCTGTCTGTTGTTGTTGTTGTGAACCTTGATGATGCATGGTGTTGTGCCTGCTTGCTTGCTTCGCCTACTTGCTTGCTTGCTTGCTTGAAAAACGAAAAACAAGGAAGGATTGGGACTGGCTGGCTGGCTAGGTGGTACTACTACTACTACTTACTACGTAGTTAGCTGGCTGGCTGGTTGTGTATTTTTATGGGATGGATGGATATGTATGTGATACAAGATCTTAATGCTACTGCTTATTTACTACCGCCTATATGTCTGTGCTTGGTCGTTGTGGTGGTTTTGGGGGCGTTTTTGGCAGGGGGAAAGGGAGGGTGGGGATGGGTGGGTTTGAGAGGGGAGTGAGTTTGTATGTACAGTACTAAACGGTAGGACTTTGTCGCTGCTCATTGTCAGCGCCCAACGCCGTTGCTCCGTTCCAGCATGAAACAAATTGCTGCCCACGACCTCTCCTCAGCCGCAGCCTGCCGACCCGAACATAGGCTTTGCGGTGACTGCGATGGAGGGCGAGGTTGTGTGATGAGGGCATGGGGCAGTTGTGGAGATTGTACGGATACTGTTTCGTGTGCGTGAACTGTCGCTACCTACGGAAGAGGGGGTTTATGCTGATGCCAATGGATGGTAGATGTGGCAGAAGAGTTTTCTTTACGTTTTCTTTATGCGCGTACTACATCATCGGCTAGCAGGTTCCGTCAGTCCTGAAGCCACTGGAAGTTTGTGTCCGCTGCTCGGTGTCTGGATCAAGCCGCTATCTTTGTTTGCAGGCGCAAGTGGTTTAGTGGTTAAAAGTGCGCTAAGTTTGGTAGACATGTTTCTCCGCCATCTCAGATATTGGCGGGGTGGGAGACAGATGCTACGGAGTCTTGGACGAAGAGACCTTTTTCCCTATTCTTCAAGATATTAAACACTAAAATATCATAGTTTCTCTCTTCTGATAAAGTAAAATTTAACTCCGTTTCTGTTTGCCATGCGGCTGAGACTTCTCTTTCTCTGCGGTGTTGCGAAAATATCCTCATTGATTGGCTGCAGATGCAAGGAAAACAATCCCTTTGTTTTGCAGCCTTGTAGGTCAGTGTTACACCACAAAAGCTTCAACAAGCTCCAGTGTAGATAGATGATACCTTTGCCAAGCTTATGAGAGGAACGATTGACCACGCGGGTTGTCAACGGAGGGGAGGATGCGGGAACACCGAGCAGAGCCACGGCCATGAGCGTCCGGACCACCTCACATTCACCCCTCGGCGTCACCGACTGTCTAATTTTCTTTTTGGGGTGGACCCTGATGCCCGTCTCGTTTGCAAATGAATATCCAGCGCTCTCTTCTGCCTCCACACCTTTCCACCTCCACCCTTCGCATCTCCACATCGTTCGACAACGCACATACTCGGTCCTCACACCCCGACCTTCGAGACGCCGCTGCTGGCCCTCGAGGTCTTCATCCGCTGCGCCTCGTCCGCGAGCCTTCGGTGAGTTCTTGAGAGGCTTCGGCGGTCCTCTCCCGCCGTCCAGCAACACTGCGCGACCGGCCGCAACCTCGACGCACAAGCAATCTCTCTGCAGCTCACCCGTCCGCGTCACGCCCGCGTCGGCCAAAGGGTAGCGCGGCAAGATCTTCTGGTGCGACGCCGCGAATCGTCGGCCTGGTGCGTCGCGCTCGCTCACGCGCACTCGACTTCACCTTCGCAGTCACTTCGACGTCCGTCCCGATCCAAAAGCACAACACGCGCCGCGTGCTAGCAGCATTGGACATTAACACTCAAAGTTGTCTACCAACATAACTTTTCTCACCTTTCGGCTTTGTTCAGCCCTTTTCACATTTAAACCCTTCGCTCTGTAAGACCCTCCAAAATGTACCCGTGCCACTTGGATGCTACCGACGTCGGCTTGAAAGCCACAACAAAAGTCACAGTCACGGTCGCGACCAAGATCTCAAGAGCGATCAGAAGGAAGGTCAAAGAGGTCAAAGAGACCAAAGAGAAAATGAACGCCTTTTCGAGATTCACGCCGAAAGGCATATCGAAGCGCAAGCATCCCAACAGCCGCCCCAACTCTTCCGGATCGCCCATCAGCTCAAGCAGGCGCCGCGTTCAGCGGATGGCCGCACCAGAGACCCGTCTCCATGAGGGCCCTGCTTCAAACGCCAGCACGATCAGTCTGTCGCCTGGACGCGACAGTGACGCGGCTCAGCCAGACAGTACTAACACAACCCCAAGCCGCGGCATCACTTCCTCACCCAGGATCAAGAAGCGCGACCGCGTCAAGGGCGCCCTCCGCAAGTTCTCCGGCACCGCCCGCAAGAAGGACGAGTCGGTTAGAAGCAGCAGCAGCGACGGTGGCAGTGACACTTTGATTGACGTTGACGCGCCCGCGTCTCAGCAGCTCCGCACTTCAGTCGTCCCAACGGTCATGGTCACCCCCAGCTCCGACGGCAGCACCTCCGCGTCGCCCACCGCGTCCGTTCGCACCATCTACCGCGTCAACCCTCGCACTGGCAGACCGGCGCATCCGTACAACATTCACCATCTCTCGCCTCGCGCCGCCACTCGCCGTAGGCCGCGTCCTGGACCGGCCGTTCATCGTAGACGTGCCAGCACTGCTTCGTCATTTCCCCCGCGCACCAGCAGCTTGAGGGCTAGCCAGGACTTTCCCTTTGACCCGAGTATTCAGGACAACCAGTCGGACGATTCACATCTCTACACTGACTCCGATGAGAACATCCAGGACGGCCAGCGCGCGCCTTGGGAGAGCAACGCGGAACTTTCCTCCCCCACGAAGGCTTCCCCCATCGGCAGCCCCCAGTCCGGCAAGGCCCCGTCCGTCACCAGCAACGCATCCCTCGACAAGCCTCTCCCGCCTCTACCAGCGGACCAGCGCACCTCAGCAATCCTGCCGCACTTCGACTTCCCGCAGCCTCCGTTCTCGCGCAGCGACACGGCTCTGACCTTCCTCACCCAACCCGACATCACCCACCACTCCTCCGCCTGGCCCCTGCCCGAGGCCTCGCACCACCGCTCCATCTACGGCATCAACACCCCCTCCGCCTTCAACATCTCCGCCCAGGACGACTTCCCCACCGTCGCCCACAATGACGAAGACACCCCCCGCGCCCGCTCCACCTCCATCTACAGCAGCGGCAGCAGCAACTCCTCCCAGCTGACCGTCGGCGGCTACCTCTCCCCACTCGACGACCGCGTCATGGCCGCGCGCCTGGCCGAGATCCGCGCGAACCTGCACCTGTACACTCCGCGGAACTTGGGGGTAAGCAGCAGCAGCAGCACGCCGACTTCGCCGAGCAGCCGATCGCAGCTGTCGGGAGATCGCGACGGTGCGGATGATGATGATGATGAAGGTGATGGCGAGGCTCCAGGTACTTTGAATCGGCAGAGCGTCGTTTCGGTTGCGGAGTCGTTCGTTACTGCGATTGAGGATGCGGACTGGGAGTCTGATGGGGAAGGTACGGTTGAGGATGAGCATGCCGAGCGCGTGGTCGCTGCGGTGGAGCGGCCTGGAGAGTTTGACAACGTTCCTGCTGGAGCTGGCACACCCAAGACCTTGCAGGACTGTCGTGCTTTCATGGACAAGACGCGCGATGAGGTTGATGTCATGGAGGCTGTCACTGAGGATGCTCTCGTCATGACCGAGACACCTGGCTCTGCTGCTGCTGATGCTATGAACGATATGGCCAAGTGGTTCGAAGACTTCAGCAATATTCCTAACGTAGAGACATCTTCCTTCGACGCTGATCCGGTCTCACGCGTGGAAAAGGGTGGCAGTGGAGAAGGTGAGGCCGACGAATCTTCTTCCATCGGCCGTATTCCCTCCGTTCTCGACATCCACAGCCTGCCTTTCCGTGTCTCTACCAAAACCGCTCCGGCTCTGTCAACGAAACTGCAGAAAGGCATCATGGCTCACGAATACAACAGCCCTTTTCGATTCTGGACGCCTAAGTGGAAGATTGAGCCTGACATCAGCATCATTGAGAAAATGATCAAGCCCTACGTTCGCCTCTGCGGCCTCTCCAACGATGACTTACGTGTTGAGTTTTTTGCTCAAGGCATGTTCAATAAAGTCTACACTATCTCTGCAACTGAACTCAGGACCGGAGATGTCAAGGAATGCCTCTTCCGCTGCGCTCTCCCTGACTTCCCTTGGTATCGCATGCAGATCGAAGTTGCCACGATTGAACTTGTTCGCCATCATACCACCATCCCCGTTCCGAATATCTACGCTTTCGACTCTTCCATGACGAATGCTATCGGACTTGAGTGGATGCTGATGGAGAAGATTCAAGGCCGGACTTACTGCGATGCTGAAGAGTCGATGACAATGGAAGCTAAAGTCAACCTCCACAGGACCGTCGCAGAGTGGACCGATCAGCTCTCCAAAATCACCTTCGACAAGATCGGAAGCGTCTACCACAACTGGGACATGCCGCTGTCGGACCTTTCATCCTACCAGCTCGGTCCTCTCAATGAGTCGGAGTTCCTGGATGATCTGCGCTTGGATCTCCCTGTCTTCCGCGGTCCCTTCAACAGCCTGCAGCAGTACCACCACTCTCGCATCGGCTTGCGTCTTGCTGAGGCTCTTGACCCTCGCATGGAAGAGCGGGCCAAGTACTGGGAGCCGCGTGTTGCAGCCGAGAACGCCGACGTTGCCAGATCCCAGCTCGTCCGAGACGCTGAAATCCTCAAGAAGAAAAGGGCCAAGGAGGAAGAGCGAGAGCAAGAGGCCAAAGCAAAGTACCTTGGCGGCCAGGTTCGCTCCAAGCAGCCCATCAAAGATGGAGACGATGGCCATACCGACGAGCTCATGAGCAAGCTTGGCCCGAGGAACGACGAGATCGAATATTCTTCCGAGCCTCGCTACAACCTCAAGGCCCTCAAGGGCGTTCCCCCCTACTGTCTGGGCTTGCAGAGCCTCCTTCCCAGCATCTTTGGCAACGATCCCTTCGGCCCGGGCTCCACTGCCCTCGAGCACCCGGATATCCACGACGAAAACATCCTCGTCGACAACGACGGCAAGCCGATTGCTCTGATCGACTGGGAGAAGGCCTCGGCGCAGCCCGTGAGCTTGATGCATCGCTACCCGAAGCTCATTGACGAGGAAGAGTACGAGGAGCCGGAGCCCTGGATCGGCGACGAGCCAAAGGATGAGGACCGCATCTCGGCTGAGCGGGATTGGGAGCGCGTGCTACTGAGGCGCGAGTTCGACAGGCGTCTCGAAGAGCTCGGTTCTCCGTACCTTCAGGAGCGCTTGGAGAATGATTTTCTTGCTGAGCTGAACGACAGCCTCTCGTACATTTGGATTGCTTGGACCTATGGCGAGCATCTCAGGGACTGGGAGAGAAGGGCCAGGGAGTCTTTCATGAAGGCCTGAGTGCTCTCTATTTCGGATTCGTATCCGTTAGATAGGCAGTCTGCATAGTACTGAAAAAGGCAAGACGGCTCGGAGGTTTAGGCTTTTGACAGTAGAGTGTTTGTTATAACTCCTTGAGTTAGATGGGCTTCTTTTTTGGGCGAGGCAATTTTGCTTTCTATTCAACTCCGCTTTCTTGAACCCC